>OZ024710.1:9106034-9136441 GCA_964016945.1 Microplitis deprimator | reverse complement strand
GTTTAAAATACAATTTTTATAAAAGCTGTTGCATTTAATCGTTGTTCTGATTCTGTGGACGTGCGACAATGTTTTTGTTTCAGGAGCTTCAAGTCGTGTGTTCACAACCGCGACTGAGTCGAATTTTTTTTTTTTTAACTACTTAATAATTAATTATTTTCTAATTATTTTTAACTAATTTTTACAAAAAAACTTATCAATATTATTTAAATAAATAACAAAACGCAATTTTTAGACATTATTTATCGTTTTTTATCATTTGTATACTACTATCCGTAGTTCTAATGGTTAATTTATTATTATTAATAATTTAATTATATATAATAATATAATTATATATTATTTATAATAAATATTAGACTTAATTCTTACTTGAAGTCTAAAATACGACTTTTATATTACTTCACGTCTTATAATTCTAAGTCGGATCAATGGACGCGTGCTATCGTTTTGGCATCACGTTCGCAGATTCGCGTGTTCGATTCCGCGACCAAAAATCAGTTTTTTTTTTTTTTAATTCGAATTTTTTTTTCTTTAATTTGATAATTTTAATGACATAGGTTTCCACATCATCCATGAGGTACTGTGTATCATGATGCGTTCCCGTCTTTTTTTTATGGTGGGTCCCCCAGAGGCCTATCAACCATAATATAAACCCGAAAACTCAAAGAACGTTAACAATTTTTTAAATGATAATAAAATTAATATTAAATTGCAAAGCTTAAAGCTGTTGCATTCTTATTAAATAAATAAAATGATTAAAGCTTCAAACAGCAGACTAGAATCAGGTGGAAGCAGAGCTGAAGGCTTTACCTTCTTCTTAAAATAAATAAATTCATTAAAGCTTCAAATATTGCACAATACTTATGATACATCGGAGCTTAAAGCTCTAACTTTATAATTGAATATTTAATAATTTTAGTTTTATTAATGGACGAATAATAATCAAAATAATAATTTTTAATAAAAGTTTTCCACAGGGAAAAAGCTGAAAAAAAGTTGACGATTAATATGAAAATTAAATAATTTAAATTTGATTAATATACGCGAATAAATAATTACAATAATAGTTGTCTAGAGTGGAAAAAGCTGAAAAAAAGTCGATGATTTTCACGATTCATCCATTTCCCAATCGTCACCACTATCATATGCCTGTACATTCATTTGTTGAGACTGGGGCTTCTTCTTTTCGGTATACAATTTGGAAGGTTCCATCATTTCCACTAAATTTTTGTCAATTGGCATTCCTTTCGCACTTAATTTTTTCGATTTCAAGGTCGATCTTATAACGCAAAGCGAATTCAGACCTTGTGAATTTAAACTGTTCCCTTCTTTGGTTTTAACGTCAGGTATCATTGATATCAACAGCTTTGCAATTTAATATTAATTTTATTATTATTTAAAAAATTGTTAACGTTCTTTGAGTTTTCGGGTTTATATTATGGTTGATAGGCCTCTGGGGGACCCACCATAAAAAAAAGACGGGAACGCATCATGATACACAGTACCTCATGGGTGATGTGGAAACCTATGTCATTAAAATTATTAAATTAAAGAAAAAAAAATTCGAATTAAAAAAAAAAACTGATTTTTGGTCGCGGAATCGAACACGCGAATCTGCGAACGTGATGCCAAAACGATAGCACGCGTCCATTGATCCAACTTAGAATTATAAGACGTGAAGTAATATAAAAGTCGTATTTTAGACTTCAAGTAAGAATTAAGTCTAATATTTATTATAAATAATATATAATTATATTATTATATATAATTAAATTATTAATAATAATAAATTAACCATTGGAACTACGGATAGTAGTATACAAATGATAAAAAACGATAAATAATGTCTAAAAATTGCGTTTTGTTATTTATTTAAATAATATTGATAAGTTTTTTTGTAAAAATTAGTTAAAGATAATTAGAAAATAATTAATTATTAAGTAGTTTAAAAAAAAAAAATTCGACTCAGTCGCGGTTGTGAACACACGACTTGAAGCTCCTGAAACAAAAACATTATCGCACGTCCACAGAATCAGAACAACGATTGAATGCAACAGCTTTTATAAAAATTGTATTTTAAACTCTAAGTAACATTTAAAACTAATAACTAATATTAATAATAAATGACTTTTAATAATAATTATTTATTAAAATTACAATTAATAATCTAAAATTTATTATTAAATAAAAGTACAATGAGAGGATTATGTTTTAATATTTATTTATCTATTTTACAGCCATTTAAATTAGTTCAAAAAATTTTTAATTATCAATTAATTAAAAAATTTGAACAAATAAATATTTAAAAATTTATTACGTTAAAAAATAATAAAAAAAAAAAAAAATCAAATTCGAGTGCGGATTTGAACACGCAACTCTAAGCGGGTACGAAACGACGCATGGTGGGAGCAACATTTCTCCTCCGCTTGTTTACAGCGCTCGGTTTCTCTCGGCTTCTTTCGGTTTCCCGACACACCGATAGACATAATTGCGTGTGTGCATCGCGCGCACGGCCCTCTGGAAGGAGTAAAAATATCGCACGTTCTGGCAGCACTGAATCTAACACGTGCTTCTTTTTCGTCCTGAATTAACCTCAAAGTTTTATTTAAATATATAGGTTGCTGGCTACAATAAATAAGCAGGTGTTAATTTTTATCATATATTTACAGTATATATAGCTAAAATTTATTTATACATATATACATGTAAATAAATATTATTTATTTCCTCGAGAAATAAAAAAATTTATTTAAAAGTAAGTACTGATATTAAAACAGTTTCAATTTTCCTATATCCTGTTTAGTATATTTTCTATCCCTTATTTATTTATAATTATTTTTTTTATTGTTAAATTCAATTAATACATTTAGTTAAATTACAAATTTCTATTTATTTTGTCGAAAAATTTTACAATATTTCAATTTCTTATTTTTTAAAACAATCAATCAATCAATATTATTATTATTTAATTTAAAAAAAAGTGCATGTTATTTTATTGATGACATTTCTATTTATTTATACTTAATAATTAAATATCTTTTATTTTTTATTATTATCATTAAAACTAATTTAGTTAATTAATGATTTATTTAATTGTTTCAGTATTGTTTACAACCTTTATGAATTTAATTGAACCCACACGAATTTTTATTTGGTCTGAATAAGCACCTAGAAAATTTAGTTATTAAATATTTGTTTATTTAAGAAGTAAGTAGATAATGTTAAATAATATTAATTTTTATTTTTATGTAAATGTAATTTTATGTATTTATAATTTTAGATTAACAGTACAATGATTAAATCAAATAGTAACGAAACTAAATGGTACAGTGAATTTCCAAAAGAAAGTAAATCTTGTAAACATTCTCGTAGTGATGTTGAAGTAATAAAATTAAAAGAAGATGCTAAAAAACATTTGGAAGCAGAGACAGCTGGATTTCAAATGAAAAAATCAACTATACGAGATTCAGAGTATAATTGGTTAAAAACAGCAGCATCAAATGGTACAAATGCTGATAAAATAGGAGCTAATATTCTTTTTATTCAAGAAAATCCAAAATATAATCTCAGTCGATTAATTAATCTTGTTTCACAAGTTAAAGGTTCTAGACATAGTCACAGTAATTTATTGATTACATCTTTACGTGATCTTTTTTTATCTGATTTACTTCATCCTCAATACAAGCTTTTAAAATTTGAAGAACAAAATTTAGATAAAATTGCATCTTCAAATGAATCGACAATAATTAATAGGGATGGTCAAACTAAAAAATTACTCGCTTACTGGTATTTTGAAGATCAATTACGTGAACAATATGAAAAATTTATCACATATTTATCAGCAGTAGCGTCAGATACCATTGATACAAATCGTGAAAAAGCAATTTCTATAATGACTGATTTATTAATCGGTAATTCTGAACAAGAACATCAACTTCTTTCATTGTTAGTGAATAAAATAGGTGATCCAAAGTCTAAAGTTGCTTCTAAAGTTATTTTTTGTCTAAATAATCTTTTGTTGGAGCATCCAAATATGAAAATTATTGTTCTAAGAGAATTAGAAAAATTATTATTTCGAAAAAATATAAATCATCATGCTCAATATTATGCAATAAGTTTACTTACACAATTTGTTTTAAGTCGTGAAGATTCAGAGACAGCAACAAATTTAATAGACGTATATTTTGCATTTTTTAAAGCATGTTTAAAAAAAGGTGAACCTGATAGCAAAATGATGGCAGCTATTTTAACTGGCGTTAATCGGGCTTATCCTTTTGCTAATAAAGAAACAATCAAAATAAATGATCATATTGATTCCGTTTATAAAGTTGTTCATGTTGGTTCATTTAATGTTTCTCTTAATGCTCTTAGTTTGCTTTATCAAATTGTTGAAAATGATGTACAACAAGAACGTAGATTTTATACAGCATTGTATGGTAAATTATTAGATCCACAAATTGGTTCTGCTAAAAAAGGTGCTGTTTTTTTAAATCTTTTATTTAAAGCTATGAAAAATGATAAAAGTGTAACACGACTTTATACTTTTGTTAAAAGAGTATTACAAATTTGTTCATATTTTCCGGCTTGTATGATATGTGCTACTTTGTACATTATATTACAGATTTTGCAATCAAGAAAAGATTTGAAACAGATTTTATTTAAAAGTACAGTTCCACTTAAAACTGAAGATAATGGAAATGAAGATAAAAATAATGATGATAATGAAGAAATAACTGAAGAAAAAAATAAATCAACAGTTAAAAATAATGGAAATAAAAAAACAGAAGCTAATATTATGCTACCTAACGTCATTATTGATTCTACGAATACTGATGATACTAATGAAAAATCTATAACAGATATTAAAATTGAACAAGATAATACATTATTTTATGATCCATTTTCTATAAATCCATTAAAATCAGGAGCAATTAAATCTCCAGTTGTTGAACTTATTGCTCTTTCAAATCATTTTCATCCAAGTGTTGCTTTATTTGCTCGTAACATTATTGAAGGAAAAGTTATAAATTATACGGGTGATCCACTGGAAGATTTAACCTTGATAAGATTTTTAGATAGATATGTATTTAAGAATCCGAAAAAATTAGAAGAAAAAAAAGTTAAAAGCAATGATCCACTTTCAGTAAGAGCTAAATATATACCAAAAGGAATACGTTCGGTTCCTGTTGATAGCCATGCATATTTAAATGAAAGAGAAGAACGTATTCCTGTTGATGAATTATTTTTATATCGTTATCTTAATAAAAAAAATGAAATTAAAAATATTGTTAAGAAGGAAGATGATGATAGTGATAATGATAGTGTTAACAGCGAGGAATTCAATTATTTATTGGATAAACTTAATGGTGATAATGATTTTGAGGAATTGGATATTGCTGGAGATCTCGGATCATTTAAGAAAAATAAAAAACGATCGAATGATGAAAGTGATGATGACTCTGATAATGATGATGAAATTGGTGATGATTTTGATGAAGATGAATCAGTGAATGATGAAGACTTTGAAAATATGAGTGACATGGATGTAGATGATGGTGACGATGATGATGCAAGTGATATGGAATTTATCGATGATGATGATGATGATGATGATTATAATAATAGTGCTCTGAAAAAATCAGTGCAATCTGTTTTGAAGAAAAATAAAAATTTGAAAGACGAAAAGAAGAAATTAAAAAACAAAATTGATGATAATGTAGTCATGTCAGCAGAAAAATTTGCTGAAATACTCGAACAGCAAGGACGATCTAAACAAAAACAAGGTAGTTCAAATGTAATGAGTGATGTTGACGGGGCCAGTGTTAAACAATTGGACTGGGAGATAAAAAGAAATAAAAAAATTTCTGGCAATTTTGGCGGTATGAAAATACCTAAATTTACTAAATCTGGCACTGTGTCTCGTAAAAATGTAAAAAAATTTAAAAAAAGAAATTAAATAAATAAAAATACTTTATTTAAAGACTGTTATTACATATTTTATTGATTATTGAATTTATACAATGGTTTTATTTATTAATAAAAATAAAAAAAAAATTTTTTTAATTGATACTAGACTCAACTTTTGATATTTTTAATTAAAAATTTGAAAACTCAATCAATACTCAGTAAAATATTCTATGGAAATCATTATTTTGATATATTTGAATGCAAAATTTACTATGACTTAGAATATCATAAATACATAAAATTATTAATCAAAAGTATTTTGAAATTGTTTATTATAATTTTGTACAGTAGATTGTAATATTAAATACAAACGAATTTTTGTAACATTAATCAAAATATTATAAGATTTCGACAATTAAATAACGTTTTAAAGCTGAATTTTAACTGATTTTTTAAATGTTTAATTCTACTGTATTAATCTTTTCTTATAATGAAACTTTTTTTTTTATGATAAAGACTTACAAATATAAACTATTTAATTTGTCATATATTGTTATGAATATTTAAATGTGTCATGTGGCTGTTGGTTCATTTTTTTTTATTACATATAAACGATGTGTGCATAACCAAAAATAAAACTAAAAATAAAGTAAAATGCTATTGTTAATTATGAAAATATTTGAGTGTTGTATTTATTAGATAAACTAATAATGATATTACCACATTACACTAAAAAAAGTCTTATACTTATTTAAGTTAAAGTAAACCATAGAAAATAACGATTTTTGTCTAGTAATCTCTCATATCTCAATATTAGTTCAAATGAATAATCTCTTGTCTTTTTATCTTATATTTTTTTTTCTTTTTATTATTTGAGATTACTAAATGTGACATATTTTGAAGTGTTGTGTAGAATGGATAATCTGAGTGCTACTCAGGATCAGGTTTGTTGGAACCCTCTTCGTCATGCGTCGGGCTATGCCATGTTAGTCTTTCTTCGTAAAATTTAATGACGATTTGTGGACACCTCTCATTGGCAACACGTGCTGCGACTAGGTCAGCATCCTCCGTACCTTTCCACTTCATAAGGAACATAAGTTCTCCACTTGAATCAGTAGCACCGATGATACGTTCAGGTTCAAGGTTTCTGTCAAATCCTAAAAAACAAATTGAAATAAAATAAGAAAAAAATAAAATTTATAATTTTTAACTTTTTGTTTTTATTTACATGTAAATAAGCATACCTTCAGGTTTTTTGTCCTTGTCATCGGTCATCTTTTTTTTGGCGTGAGTTGGTGTCGGAGTACTCGAACTTTTTCGTTTCTTTGAATCTTTTTCTTCATGTCGTTTGTTACTGGCAGCAGCTTCTTTCTTTTTGCGTTGTTCTTCAAATTGGGCGATCAAGTCAGGGCAATCCAAGTTTTCTTCGGGTTCCCAGGTGTTTTCGTCGTTTGAGTAACCTTTCCATTTAAGAAAATATTCAACCTAAAAAATTAACAATTACCAAAATATATCAATTGATATAAATTAACAAAATAAAATTTATAATTTAATTTTATTAAAGACTAACAAAAACATACCTTGCCCTTAACAACTCGTCTATCAAGAACTTTCTCTACGCTGAATTCTTCTTCAGCCTCGTTGTCAGAAGATGGAGATTCCTTGGACTTGCTCATTCTTTTCTAAATATGAAAGAGAAAAAAAATAATTGAGAAATGAAACCAAAAAAAAATATTTATGTATATATATATATATATATATATATATATATATATACACGTATGTAATAAGTACATACACAATAAATGGCTATTGTACACTAACTACAGGACACAAAAATTACAATACTGCTAAAAGTTTAATTTAATATTATTTTCCGACAAATTAAAAGTTATATTCATAACCATCAACGCGGAAACAAATGAGTAACCGGTGAATTTAGAAAAAAAAAAAAATATCTTACTTGAACTTTTTTCATTGTTGTAAAACTTGATACTATTGGTGAATATTAAAATAAACAATACTTATAAATTTAATAAAATTTATAATAAAGGTATGAAAATATTCAACTTACTAATGATTGTTAGTAATAAAAAAAAACGATAACTAACGTAGAATTAATGAGTGGGCAAAATGGCGGTAAAATGGCCGGGAAGCTTCTAAATTTTTTTTCAACAACCAACTTTATATATATATATATATATATATATATATATATATATATATATATATATATATGTATATATACATATACATATATATACATATATGTATATATAATTATTAAAAATTATTAACAATGCTTACGAATTTTTTTTAGTCAATATTTGAAATAAAAAACACTTATTTGGTATATTATAAACTATACACAATTATTATTAATAATTAATAAACGGAAGATTTTTTTTTTTTTTTTTACAAAATAACGACGCCGTTAGTGTATTGTCTGATCTGGAATCTGGATTGGAACTTTACAGGTTTCAGTTTCATGAGTTTTAGCGTCTCGCTTGGTGTGTGTTGCCGCAAAAATTACAATGTTGCCAACACAATCATTAAATAATACCCTAAATTTATCACTTTAACTTATGATAATATATTTATTTAGAATTATATATCATTTTAAATTATTAAAAAATTTTTAACTAATTAGTAAATGACATAAAATTTATATTTATTTAATTATTTAATCATTTTTAACTTTAATTATTTTTTATCTTTCATTTAATTATACTAAAAAAATAAATAAAATCACTAGAAATTACGTTGTTTATTAACGCATGCGTAACAATTTAAATTTTATGTTATTGCGTGACAATATAATACGTATGTTATTATTATTTTTTAAATAATTATAAATATTATTGTAATTATAATAATTGAATAGTAAATAAATCATAATTATTTAAATTAATTTTAAATCAGACTTGAGTTATAATAAATGTATGATTATTTTTTTGAGGTGTTACTTACCGAAGGAAAAATAAATAAAATAAAAGTAACTGACAAAGGACTTGGCCGCAGCAAGAAAAGTATGTGTGCAACAATTACTCAATCGGTAAAATAGTAAACTGTAATTAACGTATATAAGTATTACATATGTTGCAGGTTTTTCGAGTTCTCTACCACTACACACGTAAAATAATTTTATGGAGCAAAGAGTAAAAGTGTCTGGCAAGGTCTTTGGGTTATTGTTAAAATAGACACTGCTAATATAATTAAGGCAGTAGTATCTTAAGTAACTTTTCATAGTCTAATAATTATATATTATTGTTTATATAATATAATATATTGTTAATTAATAAATAAATAATAAAAAATGGCAGCACGTTCTTTGGTAAGATATATTCAATCAAAATCAATTACACCGCAAATACATCGTTGCGCGGCATCATTGTCTGCATTCGAAATTCAACATAAAACACCAGCTATTAAAAAAGTAATGCCTATTCCTAAAGCTCATTACGGTGGTCGTCATACAGTTACATTGCTACCTGGTGCTGGAATTGGACCTGAACTTATGGGTTACGTTAAAGAGGTATAATTGATTAATTATTTAAATATCTATATAATGATAATAATAAATTAAATAATAATATTTTGATATCAATTAACAATAATTATTTTCTTATCAGATTTTCAGCTATGCTGGAGTACCAGTTGACTTTGAAGATATTGACATTGATCCAAATGCAGACAATAATGATGATCTTGAGTATGCTATTACTTCGATAAGACGTAATGGAGTTGCATTGAAGGGTAATATTGAAACACGAAGTAGAGAAATTGGAGTACTTTCTCGTAATGTAGCTTTACGTAATGAACTTGATTTGTATGTAAATGTCGTTCATTGTGTTTCTTATCCGGGTGTTAATTCACGTCAGAAAAATATTGACATCGTTATAGTACGTCAAAATACTGAAGGAGAGTATGCTATGTTGGAACATGAAAGTGTTGATGGAGTTGTGGAAAGTATGAAAATCATAACAAGATCAAATTCTGAACGTCTAGCACGTTATGCTTTTGAGTATGCTAAACGTAATGGTAGAAAAAAAGTGACAACCGTTCATAAAGCAAATATTATGAAACTTTCTGATGGATTGTTTTTAGAAGTATCAAAAGAAGTTGCAAAAAATTATCCTGAAATTATTCATGATAATATGATTATTGATAATACATGTATGCAACTTGTATCAAATCCTCATCAATTTGATGTTATTTTAACAACAAATTTATATGGCGCAATTGTATCTAATGTAGTTTGTGGACTACTTGGAGGTGCTGGATTACTTGCCGGTAAAAATTTCGGTGATCAATATACTGTTTTTGAACCTGGTACTCGTAATACTGGTGCTAAAATTGCTGGAAAAAATATTGCTAATCCAATAGCAATGTTAAATGCTGCTGTTGATATGTTACGTCATCTTGGTCACAAACAACATGCTACCATAATTCAAACTGCCATTAATAAAACAATTAATTCTGGTATTCACACGGCTGATCTTGGTGGTAATGCAACGAGCCGAGAGGTCGTCGATAGTATTTTGAAACATATTAAAATTGCAGTAAATTAAAGATCTGATTAGTCAAGGAAAAAAATGACAGAAGATATATAAATTAGTCATTTGTTTTTAAAATGAATTATAAAAAATATAATAATCTTTATTTCGTACTGATATTTATTTAATTATCATATGTGATTAATACAATAATGTATCATAATGTCGTTCTGTAGATTTTAATCATGAGACGTCAACGCGTGTATTTAAAAATGTCAATTCTTCTTGTACAGTTTGTTAATATATATTATCAATAATAATAACAAAATGCTTTGTAATGTGCGCATTATCATTTAATTAATTAATTTAGATAAAATAAGAGCATTAATTTATTTAAAAAATTGTTTATTATTTATTTTAGATATCTTTTATTAACTAATATACATTTTTTTAATGATTTGATTTATTTATTCAGAATAAAAAATAATATAAAATAAATTTAATATATTAATTTAATTATGCAGCAATTGCAATGCCAATTCCTCTGTAGCAAATAAATCGCTATTTTTCGGAATTTTTAATTTAGATCTTTTTTCTTTTACATCATTTTGGGTCAATAATTTTCGTTTCGGCGCTCTGTTGAATTAAAAAAAAATTATTATTTATTATTTACTTGGTCTATAAATTAAATGTCAGTCAATTATTAACATTTATTTTATTTACCTGTGAATAGGCTCATCAGATTCATCGTCTTCATCATCACATGAATCTTTTTTGGGACCATAAATCTTATCAGGATCAGGTAAAAATGATACATCTGGACCATCAGATTCGAATTCACTTTCACTGTCATCCGTAATTCGTTTATTTTCTTCATGATATGATGTCTCGTCTTCTTCATCACTATCTTTTTTATTTTTCAGTTCTTTAAGTTTACGCTTTAATTCCCGATGTTTTTCTTTAACTTTTTCTCTAAATCGTTGTTTATCAATTTTATCTTCTTCACGTAATATTTTTTTCGATAATTCAATATCGATTCCTGAAACATCTTCATTTTCATGTTGCTTTGCAAGTTCGGATACTTTTGATTTTGTCGCATCAATTACTTCCTGATAAGAAAAAAGAATATTTAATTTCATTAATCCAGTATATATATATATATGTTGCTTTATAGTGTTTATGTAAGATATAAGATAGTTATATATTCAAATATTATCATTTATATAACAATATTGACATAATAAAAATAATGATAAATCCATATCACCTTTCCTTCTTCATCAAATATTGTCTTTTTGTTGGGAATAATTTTTTTATGAAGAATTTTTTTCGCAGCAGCGGCTTTAGTAATAACTTTTTTTTTCTTTGACTTTATTTGAATATCAATTGGTGTATCTTTAAAATCTTCTGCAAATTCATCAGGATCACCGTCCTCAATCTGAACGTTTTTTTTCTTTATTGTCAAGAAGTTATCATCATCATCACTATTATCTATAATAAATAAATAAAATTAATTATAATATTAATTTTTTTTTTTATTAACAATTACCATGATTAATAAAAGCTTCACTAATTGAATCATTTATTTTTCTATTATTTTTTGTTGATGAATTTTCATTTTCATCACTACTTTTTTCTTTTTTTTCTTCATTATTATTTTCGTTTGTATCGTCATTAGATTCATCTGCTGATAATTTGCCTTCTATTTTATTAGATTTATTTTTATTTTCTTTATTATTTCCTTTTTTTACAAATTGGATTTTAGGAGCAGTAGCTAAACCCAACGATCTATATTAAAATTATTTATCATTAAATAAAAAAAAAAAAAAACAATTTCTTAAAATTTTAATAAAGAAAAAAATTTAATTACAGAGCATATGCACCGGTGTCTAATGATTTGGCATCGAATATTTCTTTATCTTTCATCTTTTCTACGGATTTAATATAAGAACGAAAGGCTCTTTTAGCTGACTGGTTTAAATCTACATCTTTTGCAAGAAATGATTCAAGTTTTCGATGCGGAGAAAATAGAAAATTTTCCGAAATACTAAAATAGAAAAATATTTTTTATTATTATTTAAATTACTTTCAGATAATTAAAATTAAATTTACGTTACTTGATTTTATTTATCGGGATTTTTCTTTCAATAAGTTTATCAACCATTTTCAATTCTTTAGGTAATAAAACTAAAAGAGATTGACCATCGGATTGAAATCGTGCTGTCCTACCAACTCGATGAATATATTGATCAGTATCTTCTGGACAGTCCATTTGTATTACCCAATGAACACCAGGAAAATCTAAAGAAAAAAAGTAAATAATTTTTTTTTATCGTTATAATAATTTATCGAAAATGCATGTGTCAAATATGGTTCCATGTCAACTGATTTCCAATAAGTGATCCCACCAATCACATGGTGGCCACAGATTTTTGAGATTGAAATTCCCTGACTTTTTCAGGTATTCCAGTCAAATAATTCAAAAATTCCCTGACTATATGTATCAATATAAAATTATTTGAAATATTTATTTATTTAATTTAAAATAAAATGATATAAGTCAGTTTAATCAATAATCAATCATTGTCGTTAAATGGAACTTTATTTCATTATTTGTCAATGTTCATTGTTTTCTTTTTTTTTTTTTTTTCATATATTAAATGAATAATTTATTATTTTTGATTTCAAAACCATGTTTTTATATAACTTACTCTATATTAAAATATAAATAAATTTTCCATTTTCACAAGAATAAATTTCATAAATAAGAACGTTTTATAGAATATTAATAAAGTATTAATGAAGTACGCCAATAATAAATATAGTGAAACTTATTAGTTCTATACTTATGTATACATTTAATGTTTTTGGTTTTTTAACTTGTCAATATGCATGTTAATAGCTTGAAAATCCTGACGATTGGTTTCTATTAAGACTTTTTTTTTCTACCATCCTTTTTAATTCTAACTGCTTCGTTTTTTCGCTAGTGGAATCAATTTCTACTAATTTTTTTTCAAGATTATTTTACAATTGCATTCCCACCGCGCCACTTTTTGAACAGTTTTGACAGAAAATAAAATTTATCGGACTTCTTCAGTCAAAAGAAAGAAAGTGAAAATTTTTTCAGCTTTCTGACGAAATTCCCTGACATTTCCATGTTTTCCAGAAATGCGGCCACCATGAATCAGGACATCAATTATTTGTACCTTTTATTTTGTTAGTTTACATTATTATGTATTAAGGAATCAATTGTTGGTGAGATCAGTTATCTAAGATTATGTAACGCAGAATAACTGCTGGGATCACTTTTAATATTATTTTACTTACCTAATCCACGAGAAGCAATATCTGTTGCAAAAAGTGCAGCTCTTTTTGTTTTACAAAAGTTTTCATAAATATTCATTCGTTTTAATTGATGAATTTTACCATAAAGTGCTGTCAAAGCAATTCCTGGTCTCAATTTACAGAAAGCTTCATACATATATTTTGTTTGTTTACAAGTTGAAAAGAAGACAATAATTTTTTGATTTTGATGTTGTTTAAGAAATGACCAAAGCACTGCTAATTTATCATTTATATTACAAACAGCATAATTTTGTCTTAAATTTTCTGGCGTAACATATTTCGTGTGTTCATGAATTGAAATATAAACTGGGTGTTCTAAGCTTAATCTAGCTAAATCTTTAACTTTTTTAGTTTGAGTAGCTGAGAATAATAATGTTTGTCTTTCTTTTGGTAGAAATTCAATAATAGCATCAATACTTATTTGAAAACCGGAATCCAAACACCTATCAGCTTCATCCAAAACAAGTATTTTCATATTATCAAAACTCAATGATGCATTTTCATTCATGTGTTGAAGAATTCTTCCTGGAGTACCAATAATAATGTTACAACGTTCTAAACGATTTCTTTCGGATTTTAAATCTTTGCCACCAATAATTAAACTAGCGGAAAAATTATGATATTTTCCTATTTTTCTTAAAGTCTCAAAAATTTGATAAGCTAATTCTCGTGTAGGAGTTATTATCAATGCACCTAATCCATCCAATGCTGACCATTGTTCACGATACAAACATTCAATTACCTGAAAATATTAATAATTATTATAGTACATATTTCATTAATTTATACAATATTAGTTCTGTACAAATAATTATCAAGTTAAAATAATCGAATCAAATAATTTAAAGTTTTAAATATTCGTAAATAAATTATTGATAAATATTGTAGATCATTTTTTTTATAATTTATCACATGTGGAGGACTAGCCTCTATCATAGAATTTGTCAACACACATTAAAATTGCACAGATATAGATTGCACTTATTATTTTATTACACAAACTTTATTATTATTTTTCTAATTGTATAGAGATATTTATTCCTAATTGTATTAAGTAAAATATTAATTACGTTTGTACAATTCATATCTGTAAGAACAGTCTCTGTGCAATTTCGATGCGTTAACGAATTCTGTGCTCAATTACATCCATGCAATCAGTTTCCGTGTGATAAAAGCCGGTTTTATCTGAGTTTAAAATTTTAAATTCAAAATCCAAACCGAATATTGGGAAACTTATAAATATTTCGAAAAGTTATGTTCGGCTTCTTGCTCAGAGTACATATCTTGATTTAATATTGAATTGTTTTAAAGCAGAGTTGAAAGCAGAATGTTCGGAGCCGTAAATTGAATTTGCTGTTAAAATACATACCGGAATAAGAAAAGCAAGAGTTTTTCCACTACCAGTTTTTGCAGCACCTAAAATATCTTTCCCTTGAAGTGCTACACCAATACATTGTCTTTGAATGTCCGCTGGTACTTTGTAGCCAGTTTCAGCCAATCCTTTTTGCGTTTGATTAGATAATGGTAGGTCAGAAAACGTTTTAATATTTGCTTCATCAATCTACAATCATATAATGATATTTTACAATTATACCAATATCATAAATAGTAATAAATACTTACTAAACTAATAATTTATAAATTTTTTCTAAATAATAAAGTATATGTTATGATCAATCCACTTCAATAATTATTTAATTGTAAAACATAGATTGAAGTATGATAAAATACTTACGTTACGCAAATTTTGAATTTATTGATAAAAGTTTATTGTTTTATTTAAACAATTTAAAAGCTGAAATTTGTATATTTAAAAAATTTTAAATTTAATAAACTATTTAAATCAAATAATTACCTTATTATACTTAGCCGTGAGTTGTTCAATTAAAATACTTTCAGGCTTTGAATTTTTTTTAATGATTATTTTTGTTTTTTTTCTGTGCTTATTCGAAAGTTTAGCCATTTTTGTTTTTTAATTTATAAAAAAATAAACAATCACACAAGTTATTTAATTGTCAATATCTTCAATATTGATAAAACGGTGCTTCCACGTTTTTTTTTTTAATTTATGCCAAAGAGGTTAAGATTTTTTTACCATCTAGGTGAAACTATGGAAGGTAGAGTGACTATCCTCTATAGCCTCCATTGGTAAAATAAATAAGGCGTTCCCCTCCCTGATAGAACGAGTTGATCGTGAAAAAGTTGGTCATTCATTAGTTTCCGACCAACTTGACGACAAGTTGTCGACAACTTTAGCTTTTGCAACTTTTGGTTACAAGTTACCGCCAACTTTCTCAGAAAGTGACGGTCAATTTATTGGATTTCCAACTTTTGCCACCAACTTTCTCAGAAAATGTCTATCAACTTTGGAGGGATCAACTGTTGGCGGCCAACTTGGTGTCCAGTTGCGACTGCGAGTTTCTCGTCAGTTTCTCGCCAACTTGGCTATCAGGGTACCTTCAAATTGAAGAAAAATTACCCTGATAGCCAAGCTGGCGAGAAACTGACGAGAAACTTGCAGCCGCAACTGGACACCAAGTTGGCCGTCAACAGTTGGTCCCTCCAAAGTTAATAGACATTTTCTGAGAAAGTTGGTGGCAAAAGTTGCTTGCAAAAGTTGGCAATCATAAGTTGACGGTAAGTTTCCTTTCAATTTTCTCAGAAACTTGTATTCCAGTTGCGGCTCCATACTGGCGCCAACTTTCTGAGAAAATTGGCGGTAACTTGTAGCAAAAAGTTGCAAAAGCTAAAGTTGTCGTCAAGTTGGTCGAAAACTAACGAATGACCAACTTTTTCACGATCAACTCGTGCTATCAAGGTAACCGTAAATTTTTATTTTCAACTTTTGCTGTGAAATTGTCCGCAAATTCGGGCAGTAGATTTCAGGTAATTTCAACATCAAATTACCGTCAATTTCAACGCAAAGTGGCTATTAGGGTCTATCAACTTTGGAGGTACCAACTGTTGGCGGCCAACCTGGTGTCCAGTTGCGGCTGCAAGTTTCTCGTCAGTTTCTCGCCAACTTGGCTATCAGGGCTGATTGCCACCCTAACCGTAAGTTAACTACCCTGATAGCCACCCTAACCATAAGTTAACTACAAGCTCCCTAATAGCCAAGTTGGCGAGAAACTGATGAGAAACTTGCAGCGCAACTGGACACCAAGTTGGCCGCCAACAGTTGGTATCTCCAAAGTTGATAGACATTTTCTGAGAAAGTTGGTGGCAAAAGTTGCTTGCAAAAGTTGGCAATCATAAGTTGACGGTAAGTTTTCTTTCAATTTTCTCAGAAACTTGCATTCCAGTTGCAGCTCCATACTGGCGCCAGCTTTCTAAGAAAGTTGGCGGTAACTTGTAGCCAAAAGTTGCAAAAGCTAAAGTTGTCGACAACTTGTCGTCAAGTTGGTCGGAAACTAATGAATGACCAACTTTTCACGATCAACTCGTGCTATCAGGGTAAACTTGTACGAAAAAAAACGGTCGGTAATGTTCATTCTTACCATTTCAGAGGGTAAGCAAATTTATATATAAAATTGTCTACAATTTGAGCGTAAAAATATACTTAACAATTTTTCAAGTCAAATTAACGATAAATTGACATTATATTTGCGTGAAAATTAAAGACAACTTTTTTCTAGTCAACTTTTGAAGTGAATTTGCATTGTAATTCGGGCATTAAATTTACCTCAAATTTAATAGCAACTTGCATACAACTTGTCGTAAAGAATTGAAAAGTCCGAAGTTGACGGAAATTTGAAGAAAAATTCAACGAAACTTTTGTACAGTAATCTTTTGCTTAAGCAAATTGTGCTGTTAGGGAAGCACCTTTAAACGATTCTGGCTTCTTCAAAATGTAACGTGTTACCTTATTCAAGCTTGCACACTCTAATGTCTCAAATCATTTTTGTGTGTGCTTGCTTGATCCATTTCCAGAAACCGATTCTCATTGATTGAGTAAAATCATAGAATCAAATGTTATTTATATTTCGTCGTTATAAAAACTATAATTTATTAAATATTTTCAATAAAATAATATAACTACTATGTAACCAGTACTTGTGGTCGAGTGGATAACACTCTTGTCTTCGAACTCAAGTACTGGCTAGGCTCAGGTTCAAATTCCACAGAAAGCAAATGACTATTTTTCACAAGTTGATATAATGCATTGATCTGTGGGATTCGTAATATATAGCCGCCAGACTGCCACCTGTCTGCAATCTTGCCTACTAAAAACACTCCGTGATTGCAAAAAAGTATGGAAAAAGAAATAGAAATAGATAGCTAATAATGAGATACAATCAGCGCCATGTATTCATACCGTACCTTGTTATCCCTGATAGCATGAGTTGATCTTGAAAAAGTTGGTCATTCATTAGTTTCCGACCAACTTGACGACAAGTTGTCGACAACTTTAGCTTTTGCAACTTTTGGCTACAAGTTACCGCCAACTTTCTTAGAAAGCTGGCGCCAGTATGGAGCTGCAACTGGAATGCAAGTTTCTGAGAAAATTGAAAGGAAACTTACCGTCAACTTATGATTGCCAACTTTTGCCACCAACTTTCTCAGAAAGTGACCGTCAACTTATTGGATTTCCAACCTTTGCCACCAACTTTCTCAGAAAATGTCTATCAACTTTGGAGGTACTAACTGTTGGCGGCCAACTTGGTGTCCAGTTGCGGCTGCAAGTTTCTCGTCAGTTTCTCGCCAACTTGGCTATCAGGGACGGTCATTAGTATAAAAAGTTAAATTTTATATTAATTTATGAATTACTACCGCGGTAAAATTACATGGGGAGGGGGGCGCAAAATGAGCCTCTTAAGAAAAAATGGCCTATATTCTCATTGGTTCTTACTTGTTTTACTTGTTTCTAGCCCCATACCATGTTTTTTGTCTTAATTCGCCTCGTCTTTTGAAAATTAAAAATCTTGAAATTTGGGGCAAAATGGGCCTCCCGAAAAAAAGTTTTAACATTTGATTCTTTTACCCCTTTACTTTTGCTAGTGTTACATTCTGGCTTATCTGTTATCAGACAGAATAATTTTTTATTTGACCAGGTTGACGTCGTTAGGGTGTCGATAGACCCCAGGTGCGTCAGCTGTTGACCTTCCTTTATTTTATGCAAAAAGTTTAGTCACTTACCATGGTGGAGATTATGGGCCCCATAAGTCGGCCCAAATAATCCCTTTCTTGAGTAACTTCTTCTCCTCCGCCGGTGCGTATGCGTCTCTGCCGGTGGCCTTGAAATAGGCCTCAGAATAGTACCCGTACCGTGGGTCGTGGAATGGGATGCTTCCGCTGAGTGGATGGACGGATGGAACGTCCACAGAAATCAACTGCCAACCCTCGCTGATGCCAGTCCAGAAGACCGGGTTTTCCTTCGGTGCCTCGTCTGAGGTCGAACAGGCTGAACTCTGGAGATTCGACTCCTCCGTGAGGACAAGTGATTGTAACTGGTCGATCAAACCGCCAGAACCTGAAGGCTCAACAACACATGAGCTCGACGGCTCAACAACACACGAGCTCGGAGGCTCAACAACACACGAGCTCGGAGGCTCAACAACACACGAGCTCGGAGGCTCAACAACACACGAGCTCGGAAGCTCAACAGCACATGATTTTGATATCTCAATCGAATCGTTGGCGACCACTCGCGGTATTACTAGCGTTACCGGCTCGATAAGGACTTCCTCAGATCTTATTCTCGGTCGACCTTGTGTAAGGTCCGCGATAACGCCTTGAATTACGCGACCGAGCTGTACAGTACGTCCTGGTCTCCTGCTTCGTCGGCCTCGAGGCATAAAGGTTGTTATGATAGGTGGTGAAGGAGCCCGAACTGCTGATTAGCGCTCTGAGCAAAGGAAGGGTGGAACAGCTAGTAAGCGCTCGCCCCTTTAAGGTTCTTAAACAAAAGATTTATGTAAAGGTTAAATTTTAGGTTTTATTCCTTTAAACCGGTGGAGACAGAAGAATCAGTCAGTCAATTGTACAGAGTTTCGTGCTCTTTGAGATCTCGCGATCGACTGCCCTGATTCTTCAGCTCCTCGACTAAGTACATTCGTCAAAGTGTTAACGTTGCATCTCAGGTTTCCTATGAGAGAATCGTCGTGGTCCGGGTCTCATGCGTCGTCATCTGTTTAGACTATCCGCGAGCCACGGCGATTCTCTTATCGCAAGAGATTTCCGTTACATTGTTGGTGATGAATAAAAATGTTATCGCCAACAAAGTAATGATTTATTAATTTATTATTTATTTATGATTCTAAAAAGTGTCGAACCGTTTATTCGCCCACCGTGGCGAATAAATAATTCGAGACTTCAAAAAAAAAAATTTTCTAAAATTTTTATGTAAATTTAATTAGAGCCAGAACGTAACACTAGTCTTCTACCATGTATTCGTTATCAATATATGCTCCAAAAATTAAAAATTTAAATTTGGGGCAAAATGGGCTCTATAAGAAATCTGCTAAAATACGGAGGGGCCCATTTTCCCGTCCTCTCCCCTATATAAGGTATTGTAACTCGTGTTTATTTATATATAGGCTAAAATAACATTCTTTAAACAATAACATTATAGTGTATTTGAAGTAGTAAATATTGATATTCAATCGATATTATCTAGTAAAATTCGGAATTTGATTAAATTGCAGTGAGAAAGTCTAATCATGATTGAGCAGTTAATAATTCATAACTTAATATGCACAGTAAAAAACGAATCGTCAAAGTGTAAAAAAAAGCGTATGTTAAAATTCTGAGTGTTGAATTTTCAACACTTTGTGTGTCAATTTAATATACAATATTTATCTTGTTTCAACTGTCACAATCGATTGATTTTTTAACACACAAAAATGTTATTTTATACGAAAGTAACACTTTTTATATGTTACTGTGAAATCAACACACAAAATATGTTAAAAATAATCTCGACCGAAACAAAAGAATTTTCGGAAAATTTCAAGTAAAAATGACACTTCTAGTGTGTAAACTTAACATACAATTTGTGTAGATTCGTTTAAATAACGCACAGATCGTGTTGAATTTACATCCAGTCACGTGTTAAAACTATTGCTTCGGTTGTTTTGATGGGGGGGGGGGGGAAGTACGACGTCCTACCCATCGTGTACCCACACTATTGTAATGATCGGCTGGCATTTTTTATTATCCATTTCATTTTATAATTTTAATTTTAATTATTATACAGCAAGCATAGTGTATATAAATATATATATATTGAACAATACATGATATTATTATTTTTATTATTATTATTTTTCTATTATTTTTACTAATATTATCGTTATTTTTAATATTTCACTGCTAAAGAATCAATTATCTACAGTTGTTTCATTGATTTTGACTTTACATTATATAATGTAAAAAATACTTTTGAGAAGTGTCTAAGTAACACAAAAGCGTATGTCAAATTCAACACTCTTCAAGTGTTGCAAATAACATATGAGTGTATTAAAACTGAAGGTTACGTTTTCGAGAATGTTGACACTTAAGACGTGTTACTTTTAACATACACGAGTGTAACTTTTTCAAAACAAACGACGTACGTTGAAATAACATATAAATAAGTGTCAATCGATCGTTTTACACACAAAAGTGTCAATTTTGACGAATCCTTTTTTACTGTGTGAATATTTAATTTTAATATTTTTTAAATTTTAGCTTATACGCTATTCTCAGCAAGTTTTTACTCGTCTTTACATTCAAACAGTGGTCACATTGTTATAACGTAATGTAAACAATACGAAGTTATTTTTTAATCTGCGCATGACAAAATGGCGACATTTCCAAAAAGTGCGTTTCCAATAATGTCACGTCGCCACCACGGCTCTACAAGTGAACTTGTGGACTCGTGCACTAGTTAACCTGTAGGCGGGAGAAGCGTCACTTTTTTATATGTTGACGGTGAGCCAACCAGGCTTTCCATAAGAAACATAGTCCGAAAAAGTTTAGAGTAGTTTGTTAGAAATGTATGAAAAATATTTACCCAAAAAAATAGGGACTCGAAATTGCTTGCAACGTAACTTAAAGACTATATGTAATGTACATATGTAAAGAATAAAAACTGTAGAAAACGGAAGTTATACAGTTAAGATTGCAACAATTATTAAAATTTTTAAATATAACTACTTTGTACAAAAAACACTACATATGTTTTATACAATTTTTTTTATTTGATAAATTTGTTAATATTATTATTACACTCTTAGTATAAATATTTTTAGTTCTAATTTTTCAACAAGTTCTTGGTAATTTTTATCTCGAAATCGACTCTAGTTTTCTAACCATGATCTCAATTGTTGACAAGTATATGTTTCTACTGTGGAATACATTAATCAAAAGTACCACCCTAGTAGAAATAATCGAGGGCTACCTCAATTTCAAACGATCGTCGCCTCGAGGCCCTCGCTAGCTATATCGAGGCAAAACTATAAATCGCGATACCTACAACTGATGCGCAAGTATTGCTTGAACCAATATCCGTGTACGCCAGTATGTGTGTATTTTATTGTATACATTAAATAACCTAAGAATGAAATTTATGTTTATAAATATTATGAGCAGTTGAAAAAATATTAGTGTATAAATAAATAATTAATTTAAATAATGGAATCAATTAAAAGACTTGATACAATAACCAAACTCCGATATAATTTTATTGTTATTTTGCACTTCTGGTACACGCAAAAGTTAAATATTTTAACTAGACTATTAACGAATGTTTTCCAACAACTATTTATTAAAACTATTGCCGTATTCGAGTTCCAAAAAAATTCGGGAAAAACAATTTTAAAAGATTATTACATTATGATATGTTTATGTGAATTTTTTGAATATAACAATTTAGGTTCACGTTCAGAGATTTTAAAAGCTGTGAGTTATTTTAACAAACTCAAAAGACTGAGATGAAAGTAGTAAAATACGTGATAATAAATCGGTGAATATCGATGATAATTAAGAAATAATCATATATTTTTTAATAATTTGAATCCAGTGCGGCCAAATCGTGGAATATTTTTACCCCCTCCTGCCATTACACTATGCTATTTCACCACGGGAAGGTAAAAATATCCCACGATCTGGCAGCACTGTTTGAATCTTATAATAATTGATGTGTTCGAACATTAAAATTTTAAAATAATAAAAAAATAAATAATATTGTATTGTTTTTTATAATATTCGTTTCAGAAAAAAATTTGAATAAAAGAATGTTAAATAAAAAAGTTTTTAAATTATTCAGATTATTAATAATTATTATATTAAAAACTATTAATTTATGTATTACAAATGATGATTAATCAATTTTTAAAAATAATAATTTATATTAGTTAATTAGTGTGCAATCACTATTAATATTAGAACCTATTATTTGAAATCGTGGAATTTAGTATCACCATGTTTTATTTCATTTCTAGTCTAACTAGCGAGGCGCTAGCCAGCGCCTCGATTTCATTTCTATTAGGGCACCAATAATTTAATATGACTGATAATGATTAAAATAATTATCCATATTATCCAACTATTATTATAGAACGAGTCTAAAATTTTCATATTACTGCCTATCGAACATAGCGGATATGCGTGCGCATATCTAGTCGTAAAGAGAGATTTGTAAGTATAGTAACTCACTCGTTGAAAGATAGGTTCCGTAGTGTAGCGGTTATCACGTCTGCTTTACACGCAGAAGGTCGCCAGTTCGATCCTGGCCGGAATCATATTTTTTGTAAAAAAAATCTGGGTGTCGGTTGGCCCTGCGGGCCAGCCCCAAAACTTCCGACTGTTTTCGAGCATAAAGAGCTTGAAAACATTAGTGTAAATATATTTTCGAGCTCGAAAATGCTATTGTTACATGCAATTGTTTTTTTTTTATAAGCTTTTGGAGCTCTAACAAGTTACGTTTTATGGTAAAGTTTGAAAATTTTTAAGTATTTATTAATTTAATTGCATTTTAAAGTTATGCTTTTCTTACAACAAGAGGTAATTTATTGTATGATTTGTTTGAATTAAATAAATAAAAGATAAATTAATTACATATTAAAAGAGAAGTAAGCATTACCAAAAGCCCGAGGAAGTGGATTTTTAATACCAAGTGAGACATCAGGGTGCATTAAGCATAGCGTAAAATGAATTGTGCGTACACGGAGAAAAATAAGGATAAAAAATCTGTCAATTTTTATTATGCTGCCGATCAAACTTAAAATAGGCCGATGATTCTTCAATAAATTACTATCCCTGATTAAAAGAATCGATTCGAAATGATTTGCAATGTTAAATGCTCATAAGGAGATTGATTCAAAAGTATTCAAAAGCATTAAAAAGTATTTAAAATTTTTTTTTTCTAACCGTTTTAAATCCTTTCTTTTAATAAGGGATAAGAGAAAAATCTCAGTAGTTGCAACAAATAAAAAGAGACGACTATTTTTATTTAATTGGGGTAACAAATTTAAATAGCTATTGTAACTATTTATTGTTTAGATGACTATAAGAAAATAGTTGAAGTACCTAATATTATTTTGTTATTCATTTTTAGTTATTGCTAATCGAAAAGTTTAATAGTCAAAACAAAAATTAAGTAGTTAAATCAACTATTATTAAGTACTCAATCTAACTAATAAAAAATCGTAGCAGTAACTAAATTTTTTAATTAATATTTTCAAATAGTTGGTTCGACGATTTTTCTATTTGTCTCCGTATATCACTATAATTTTGCTGTTGATGCAACAATTTTTAGATACCCATGCAGGAGCTGCCAGAGTTGAACGAAGGGCCCCTACTTGGCCCAGCACTGGGGAACCTAGCTTTGGCACACCTACATTCGCCCATGCTTGGCTCAAGATTGGGTACTCAGTCCTGGCCGTTACAATGATTACCCGAGCTTGGGCCAATACTGGGTGCCCCTGCTTTGGCCGTCCAATGGCTACTCAGACTTGGGCCACGGTAGGATTACCCAAGGTTGGCTATACCTATGGTTTAATAAGTAGATCATATACATGTATCAGTTCAACATTAGTAGGTTTGTCCAGTAGCTACCGTTCGGACCCAGCAATCAGAAGGACGGCAGTTCACGCCCAGAGCCCAGCAGAATTTTCACCGAGTTTTTTTCACATCATTTACCACCCTTAGATAGTTTAAACGTTAATGATCATGAACTGTCCGAGATTGATAATAATAAAATTTTTTTTTAATTAAATTTATTCGTTTCCTCGATGCATGGGCCAGCTCTGGCAACGAAGCCTGGGGCAGGTCTGGCAACCAAGCATGGCCTAGATCTGGCAACCAAGTATGGCCCAGATTTGGTAACCAAGCATGGGCCAGGTCAGACAACCAGGCTTGGCCCGAGATTATCATCCCAGACTTTTACCAGAACGGGGCCAAGACTGGCTCAAGGTTCACAAAGTTGGGCCAAGCCTGGGCCCGTATCCCGCATGAAAATATATATATGTGGAAAATATATGTAAACATATATATATTATATATGTCACATATAGAAAAATATATGTTACTTAAATAAAATATATATTCCGACTTATTTTTTTTTTGCGCCAAAATATATTTTAAGTTATATAAAAAACTATATATTTTGATAATTGTAAAATATATATCTACGTATATGCATAAGTATATTTAGACATTTATATAAGAATATAAAAGATATATATGCATGCATATAAGTACATTATATATGCAGAGATAGGTGCGTACATATATGTCGGCATATATGTAGACATATATACAGCCATATATGCAGACATATATGTCTACATATTTGTCTACATATATGTCTACATTAGGGTGGCTCATTTGAAACGACTATTTTTTTTTCGCTCCATTGACGAAATATTATTCTAGACATAAAAAAAAAAATTTCCACCAAATTCGAGCCCTTAATTTTAATTTTAAGTACTCGCTAAATGAATTTGAAATTTTCCCATTTAATTAACACGTAAATTTTAATTTTTTTTTTTCAATTATCTGTAACTTCGCGGCATTTCATGATATTTAGTCGCTATTAGGCGGAAATTACAGAGGAAACTTTCCTCTTCAAAAGTGCTTGTAGCTAATTTGCGTTTTGTAACCGGTCTCACCGGTAAAAATTCTTAAAGCCAATTTTTTCTCGAATTTCATGGTTTTTATTATTTTACTCGCAAACCACTAACTTTACAACAAAATTGTACAGAACTTTTTTTGAAGGGGATTTGATTTCCTACAAAAAAAGTTATTTACGCCAATATCGTTGAACCAGTAGTTTTCGAGATAAATCTAATTTAATATCGCAAAATTTAAAAAATCGCCGTTTTATCCTAGATTTTAGTACTTTTTTTATAAAATTATGGCCCAAAAAATATATAATATATAATGCTAAATATATCATCAAAAAAATGTCATGCCATACAAAACTGTCTCCTATTACACTTAATTCCATCTTTTCTTACCCATACAAAGTTTGAAAACCGGCCCTTGTGAGGCCCATCACCGGGCGAAGTATGATAATTAGGGGTCAGTTATTGATAACTTTTAATGGCCCATGAACAGCTGAATATACAAATGATAACCCCGGCCCATTAATGGCGCTCAACTATCGGTCGATAAATGGCAGCCAGCAATCGGCCAAGTATGCAAATAAATTTTATTAAAAAAAATTTTTTTTTATTATTATCCTAGTAGAGTTCATGATTATTAACGTTTAATTTATTTGAGTGAGGTAAATGATGTTGACAAATCTCGATGATAAATTCTGCTGAGCTCTGGGCGTGAACTGCCGTCCGTTATATACAACTAACAATTAAAATATTTTTTAGTTCGTTATTAATTGCAATCAACAACCGCAATTTTATAACTTTATTTATAAAAATTAATTTAATAAAAAAATAATACATACATTTTTATAATAAATGTGATTTTCAATAACGGTGGTAGAGCGAGATAATAATTTTTAAAAAATTATGTAATTATAATAAAATGGTACGAAATTATTATTTTTTTTTTTTCTAAATAATCGAAAATATTAATTAAATTGCACTTCATATTTTATAAAATCAAGTATTTGTAGTATAATGAATAAGTAGATCATTTAAAAGTATCTGTTCAACATTAGTAGGTTCGTCCAATAGCTATCGTTCAGACCACGCAATCAGAAGGACGGCAGTTCGCGCCCAGAGCTCAGCAGATTTTTTCATCGAGATTTGTCAACATCATTTACCTCACTCAAATAAATTAAACGTTAATGATCATGAACTCTACTACCCTAGTAAAAATGAAAACGAGGCGGTGGCTAGCGCCTCGCCAGTTTCGCTAGAGTAAAACAAGGCGCTAGCTAGCATAAAAACGAGGCACTGGCTAGCGGCTGGCCAGTTTCGCTAGAGATTATCTAAATCCAACATAGCGGCTTTTTAAAAGTCATTGGCGGTCTCAATATTTTAGGTTAGATATTTGAATATTTAAAATAATTATTATAACTATAAAATCAAATAAATAACTTGATAATGATAAATTTATTAATGCTTAAGATTAATATAAATAATTTAAACCAATCAACACTAACTACTTGATGAAATTAACATAAATTTATATTATAAAAATACTATTTAATCAATTAATAAATTCAAATTGCAAAGTAAAAATTCAATAAACTATTTTTTATGATAAAATTTATAATTTTTACGAACGTAGTCAAATACTTAAAACAAATCAAATAATTTTAAATTTAAATGAGGATTCTTATTTTTACTTATAACTACTACAAACTTTTATAACTTAGTAATTATCATTATTATTTAATATAATTAAATAAATTATTTTTTATTGTAAAATTTATCAATTTTGACAAACGTATACTGAAATACTTTGAACACATCAAGTAATTTTAAAATATTAATGAAGATTCTTATTTTTACTTATAGCTATATATATTTATTTAATTCAATAAATTATTTTTCATTATAAAATTTGTAATTTTTAACAAAACTACTAAAATACTTTGAAAAAATTAAATATTTTTTAAATTTGATAAAATTTATTATTTTTACTTATAGCTAGTACTAATTATTATTATCATTTAGTAATGATCACCTTTTATTTCATTAAATTTAATCAACTTTTTTTTAAATAAAATTATCAATTATTCGCAATATTTGTTTTAATTGCCCACAATCGGAGTTCTACAATTGTGTCAAGTCTTTTCTTCATTTCAAATATTAATTTTCAAACTATGTTATTTATTAAACTACTATATTATAATAATAATAAATTATAAATAAACTCATATATATGAAATTTATTTAACTATGTAGTTCTTATTATATTTTATTACACCACTTAGAAATGTTTAATGATGAATTAGAGGTTAATCAGTATTTTATGTAAACATAAATATACATTGACATAGACAATACATGGGCGCACGCTATGCCAATTACTTAATTATAGGTGGCGCACAATCTCTAGAACTGCCTCGATTTCGCTAGCTAGCGTCTAGTTTAAAACGAGGCAGCCCTCGTTTATTTTTACTAGGGTAGGATAATAATAAAAAAAAATTTTTTTAAATAAAATTTATTTGCAAACTTGGCCAATTGCTGGCTGCCATTAATCAGCCGATAGTCGAGCGCTATTAATGGGCCGGGGTTATCATTTGTATATTCAGCTGTTCATGGGCTATTAAAAGTTGTCAATGACTGGCCGCTAATTATCATACTTCGCCCGGTAATGGGCCTCACAAGGGCCGGTTTTCAAACTTTGTATGGGTAAGAAAAGATGGAATTAAGTGTAATAGGAGACAGTTTTGTATGGCATGACATTTTTTTGATGATATATTTAGCATTATATATTATATATTTCTTGGGCCATAATTTTATAAAAAAAGTACTAAAATCTAGGATAAAACAGCGATTTTTTAAATTTTGCGATATTAAATTAGATTTATCTCGAAAACTACTGGTTCAACGATATTGGCGTAAATAACTTTTTTTGTAGGAAATCAAATCCCCTTCAAAAAAAGTTCTGTACAATTTTGTTGTAAAGTTAGTGGTTTGCGAGTAAAATAATAAAAACCATGAAATTCGAGAAAAAATTGGCTTTAAGAATTTTTACCGGTGAGACCGGTTACATAACGCAAATTAGCTACAAGCACTTTTAAAAAGGAAAGATTCCTCTGTAATTTCCGCCTAATAGCGACTAAATATCATGAAATGCCGCGAAGTTATAGATAATTGAAAAAAAAAAAAATTTTAATTTACGTGTTAACTAAATGGGAAAATTTCAAATTTATTTAGCGAGTACTTAAAATTAAAATTAAGGGCTCAAATTTGGTGGAAAATTTTTTTTTTATGTGTAGAATAATATTTTGTCAATGGAGCGAAAAAAAAAAATAGTCGTTTCAAATGAGCCACCCTAATATATATATATATATATATATATATATATATATATTAGGGTGCTCCGTTTGAAACGAACATTTTTTTTTTTTCGCTCCCCATCGAAAATCTTGTTCTATATGTTAAAATAAAAATTCAGTCCAATTTTGAGCTCTTAATATTTATATTAACCACTGGAACAACGTCGTTGAAGTTTTCCCATGCTAAAAGCACGTAAATTTAGTTTTTTTTCTTTTCAATTAATAAAACTCAGCCCCACTTTTATGTATCGTATGGGTCCAAAGTTTTTCTTAAAGAGAATTGTATGCTCTTCAAAAAAGCCAGTATCTGCTTAGCTCCGAGTTCAACTCTAGCTCTCTTGTGAGTCTTTAATGTCAAATTTCGTATCAAATCGATGGTTTTTTGCTGTTAACTCATGAACGGTTGAGTCTAGAGAAAAAACGTAAATGACTTTTTTGTAGAAAATTTAATTTTCTATAAAAAAGGTTCTATGACTTGTATCTCTAAAACTATTATTTTAAAAAATATATGAAGTTAAAGTTATTAAAATTTTTAATTTTAGCAAAATTTCGAGATTAATTATTTTATAATTAAATAATATTTATATTTTTACCGTACGATGGACGGTGTGGCTCAATAAGTTATAGATTAAATTGAACGGAATATAGTATAGTGCCGGATAGCTCAACTGGTAGAGCACTCGGCGCGATACCGACATGGTTTGGGTTCGATTCCCAGTTCGGGCTATCTATATTTTTCTCAATTTATCTATAAATTGTCTTATTGAGAAGGTTTGCATGTTTAGGTTTCCACTTATTAAATTGTCTTAATTTCTTACTTAATAATTAAAAATGTCTAGAGCGCTGCCGTGGCAATTAAACCAATTAAGTCAAGGTCACACGAAAGCAACCTTTTTCTAAAAACATAATTAGCTGATAAACTAAACGCTGCTGTAGCGATAGTTTTAAAACTAGTAAGCGCTGCTTAATAATTAAAGGACTAACATAAAAAGCATATTTTACTATGTAAAATCATCAGACTGCCAAAAATGTATGTAAGTAAGCTATCATTTTCGTTTGAATTAATGATTATTTTGATTTAATAATTAAAATACTATCAGTAATTTATGAAAGATAATGATTAATACATAAATATATAAAATATAAAAAATACCCTTAAATATTCATCCAACTTAGTTTAAGAACCCATTTAATTTCGAATTTATTCCTAAAATAGATTGTAAATACATAATTTTGAATATCTTACAAATTTTGATTTT
>OZ024710.1:9062834-9105834 GCA_964016945.1 Microplitis deprimator | reverse complement strand
GCAAAAAACCATCGATTTGATACGAAATTTGACATTAAAGACTCACAGGAGAGCTAGAGTTGAACTCAGAGCTAAGCAGATACTGGCTTTTTTGAAGAGCATACAATTCTCTTTAAGAAAAACTTTGTACCCATACGATACATAATAGTGGGGCTGAGTTTTATTAATTGAAAAGAAAAAAAACTAAATTTACGTGCTTTTAGCATGGGAAAACTTCAACGACGTTGTTCCAGTGGTTAATATTAATATTAAGAGCTCAAAATTGGACTGAATTTTTATTTTAACATATAGAACAAGATTTTCGATGGGGAGCAAAAAAAAAAAAATGTTCGTTTCAAACGGAGCACCCTAATATATATATATAAAATAAATATTTTCAAAAATAATTTTTTAGCCGACAAGAATCGGAATTTTTTTTTTTTGTTTATGGAAATTGGTACAGGAATCCGGTTTGGGAATTTCAATCAGAAAAGGATTTCTCAGTGTAGGGCTTATTAATCATTAAAAGAAAAATAATATGATTTGCCCGAGCTTGGAATCGAACCCAGACCAATTCGTTCTCACGTGAGTACTCTGCAGTTGAGCTACCAGGCCTTGTGCCGAACAGAGTTCAATTTGTTTATGTCAATTAAGTCACGCCATCTAATACCCAGCGGCGTTTGTGAAATGATTTATATATATACTTTTCATCAGACATACGCCTGTCATTTATTTGTATACGTATAGTAGAATATTATTAAAAATTTTTCTTCAATTCATGATTAAATTTAAAATATATATATGACATACATTTCACATATATGTTTACATATATATTTACATATATATCGGCATATATATTTGTTTATATGCCAGCATATAGATTCGTATATATGTTTATATATATGTTGACATGCATGTAGACATATATGTCTGCATGTCCCAGGTAGGAAAAAATAATAGGCCCAGGCTTGGTCCAAGCTTGTGCCAAGCCTCGTGAGACTTGGGCCTAGCCTAGCAATCAAGCTTGGCCCAAGTCTGGTTAAACTCTGGAATGATGGCCTCGGGCCAAGCCTGGCTGCCAATGCTCGGGCCACGCCTGGCTGCCAATGCTCGGGCCACGCCTGGCAAACAAGCTTGGCCCAAGTCTGGCTACTCATGCTCGGACCACGCCTGGCAAACAAGCTTGGCCCAAGTCTGGCTGCCAATGCTCGGGCCACGCCTGGCAAACAAGCTTGGTCCAAGTCTGACTGCTAATGCTTGGGCCACGCTAGACAAACGAGCTTTGGCCAAGTTCATATGAATGAAGTGCCATCCACGACTTAGGCCCCGAAGACTGACGAGTTATGCTTTAATGCACAATTTTCTTAATCCTTCTCCAATAGTCATAAATAATAGTTTGTTTATAGTTTTTTTTATTTGGCGCCATTTTTAAACAATACATCGTAATAATTTTATAACATTACGCTTTAATATAACTTAGGAAATTGGGTTTAATGGAAATAATCTTTTAATCAAATAAAAAATAAAAATGAAAATAGGAAATAAAAAAAAAAAAACTTAAACGGAAATAGTGCGAGCTTTTCTACCACCCTCTCGGTCACCTGAACCAGCTAAATAGTTACTGGTGACAGACAAAATCTTCAGGGGTGCTTCAGCACTTTCGTATTTTTCTTCAACAAATTCTGAAAATTAATTTGTAAAATTTAAATAAGCCACAATTTTCCGATCGTAAAAATATTTAGATTTGAGATTAATGTTATTAGTTTATACCTTTTAAACATTGATAAACCGAAGTCGCGGAAAAGTTTTTTTTTCCAAGTCCTTTTATTTGTCGACCTGTGCCACTGTATTCCAGTTGGACTGTTTTTTTAATAATACTGGCAATGATGGATTTAATATCTTTCTCATATTCTTTACATCCTGCAGTGATAATTTTGAAGTGCAGTTTCTAAAATTTAAAAAGTGATAGTGTTTAAAAACTAGTTCAAAGCATATGTTATTAAAACTTGATACCACTGAGCGAAAAAAATATCTCATAAAAGCGAAATAAATTGTGTCATAAGAATATTTATTGATTCAAGAGTAAAAATTTCTATAACAAGTACTAACATTCTCAAAATATGAGAATATTATTTTTAAGAAAAATATATAATTAATTAAAAAATATATTTAAACTATCACTGATGCAAGATAATATTTATTTACCTCCTCAGTGTATTAAGTGATAAAAAGTGAAAAATTTTTTAAATAATACTCACAAGAGCTTGTTGTTTTTCTAAACTTAAATTAAGTTCCTCATCAAAATCAAGAAATTTAACCAAATTTTCTATTGGCAAGGATACTGAGATGTTTTGCCGTTCATTTAGTAATGCCTCTGGGACATTTGATCCAGAAGAACCAATAGCCAGTTTCAGTTGATTGATTTTAGCGTCAAAATCATACTGGAGACTAAGTTTGGCACTGTTAACTTTACTAGTAACCAGAAGATCCATGTACTGAGCAAAGATTTCTATGGTATAATAAATACAAATATTAAAGTATCGAAGATATTATGTACGTCGATTTTAATAATTATTTTATTTTAAATGTCTCTCACGTTGTGAACCGTCCATTTGTTCGTATAATTGTTGCAACTTTTCTTTTGTGGTATTACGGGTTACTCTTGCCGGACCGTTTTGATTATTTAATGTACCTGAAAGAGTTTATTAATAATCTAAAATTGAAATCTTCTCAATAAAATCGATATAAAATAAAAAAAAATATTAATATTAACACAAAATAACAGTTTTATGTATAATTTATGAAGAAGTAATATTTAGAAAACCTTGAACTTGATGAACATCGTCATTGCTCGCAGCTGTACTGTTTGTACGTTCGGAGTTATAATTTGTACTACAATGAAGGTCTCTGGTGATGTTTTGATCTATTAGACACATCAAAAATTATTATTTTTATATTTAAGCATATTTTTATATACATAAATATTATTTTCATTTTTATAATTATACTTTTTGTTAAAAGAGATGGACCAGACTTCGATTGGGTTGACAAAAGTACTGACTCAGTTAACATAGATTTTGCGAGTGTCTTAGAAATATGTGATGGTTTGTCATTGTTATTTTTATGATTTTCTATGTCAGTACTTTCTGTCTGAGACAATGACGTAAATGCCCGCTGAAGCCGACGTTTACCTTGTTCGTAGTCATCTAAACATTTTAATAATAAATAAAAAACAATTTTATCAAGTTGAAATAAAAAGAAATGAAGTAACTCAGTAAAATACTCACAAGCTTTGTTGATGATCGAAATATCTGTAAAAGTGTCCCAAGTATCTACAGGATCTCTTTCTTTTTCAACCCAGCGGTCCAAAAACTTATAATGATGTTGAGGAGGATATTTACATACCCAACCACTCTCAAGTTCTGAAACCCATGAACTTGGAACAAGCTCGATAACCAATTTTTTATTCACAATTTCATCAAATTTTATAATGAGAAATTTTGCGTCACTAATAAATTCTTCCATTTGAAGATATTTAAATATTATTTTTCAAGTCAAATTTTATTCGAAATTTTTTGAGAGGTTATATTCTTCACTTGGACATTAAAATACAAATTAATCAAACTGAAAAATAATAGGATTATCAATTTTGTGTTTACAGCGACATTGAAATTAGGATTATAATATTTGAATTTTTATATTGTTTAAATTTTGTAATAAATATTGATAATTACCTAAAAATTCTAACAGTAATTAGTAATGGAGGTAATTCAACACACACTGCCGTGGAGATGACGCCAACTTTCACGCATGCGTCAATTTCGACGCGCATGTATAATTAGTGCGCAGGTTCTAGAGAAGGGATGAAACGAAAAGCACGCTCTCTCAGTTTGGAGCAGTTTGAAGTACAAATAGTAAAGAAAAAATATGAAAGGAATTTATTTTCAACATTAATTTTAATTTGTGCTTTTATTTAAAAAAGAAAATTAGATAACTCGAAGAATACAAAGTTTTAAAATTAAACAAATTGAATCAATTATGCGAATTGAATTAAAAAAAAAATAAAGATTACAAAATTTATAGATAAACGAGACCAAAAATAATACAGATCAAGATATTTAAAATCACAAAAAAATATAAGAAGCAACTGATGTTTTATATTATTCCAGAGTGAAGTAAAGAAATTACATATGTTTCATTTTCAATTTTAAACGATATACATTTAGTTTTTATTTTTTTCAGGGGAATCAATTCCATTGACTCAGAGAACTCTTTAATTTTAATTAAACCAACATCTTGTGAAGGGCATGGACTTATAAAAACATTTTCATATAAAACAGCTTCATTTCCGTAAATAAAAAAACTCTTGATTCCTTTTAAATTTGAAGACGGATTTTCTATTTTTAATAAAATCTGATTAATTATAAATACTTTATTATTACGTAACTGAACCACATTATTTGGCATATTATTACTATAAAACATATCATTATATTCTAAAAAACTAATCTTAATATACGAAATTTGATTGATTTTAATTTTTTTTTCAATAGTATCGGTATCATAATTTCCAATTGTTGAATTAATTTTAATTTTCATGCTGTCCAAAGATTCTGCTGCATTAAGTCGATTGACGATTTGAGGTAAAGGCTTGGCAGCTGAATGAACAAGCTTTTTTATTTTTCCAAGGAAACTTTCTCCCCAAAATGCCGAATAGTCATTTAAAGGTCCGTTCATGCGCCGCACATCGTCTGCAATATGAATTAAGCTGTGAAAAGCCATAATTTGTGTTTCATCTCCATAAATAGACGGCAATAATATCACAAATTTTTTGAGCTGTCTTTCGGCAAAATCTACGTGTTGAGTAACTAGTTCTTCACTACAGAGAATGCGACTACCAATATGAAATAATAAAAAATGTTGATATTGTTTAGTCGACAGTACAAATTTCAGAACTATAGGTCCAAAGTACAGCAGCATAAACTTATATTGAGTTGCTTTCCAATGTGAAACTTCATCAAGATCAAACACTTTTCGTTGAAATTCATTTGGAATGTAAGGGGTAACAGAGTCCATTAAATTTTTAAAGACTTTTCGTTTTTCTTGGTCAAGTCTATAACGACTACCTTGTACTACCCACTTATCAAGTAAATTTTTCATCGCTCCTAAATACAACAAATGCATTGAGTCTATCAAAACATCTCTAACAGGATCAAAATCCGGTAATTTAATTAGCGGTGTCATTATATCCGGTAGATGATGCTCTGTTTGGGTCTTATCAATAAAAGATTGCTTCGTTCTTCTAATACAATCAACCTCTGGATATACTCGTCTTTTACTGATGGTTATACCTTTTACAGTACATCTCTCACAACAATAATATGCTGTTGGACTTTTGATGCATTTTAAATAGGCACGAGCCTGACCATCAGCAATCAAGCACAAAATTTAAAAGTATAGAATTGTTTATTAATTTCTACACCCTCTCGCTCTAAAACTATAGTTTCTTCTATAAAATCATTTAATAAATCACTTACATTCTTTGGTTTTGCATCACCACAAAATATTGCAACCAAAATAGGCTGACAATCATATTTTTTATTATAAACTTTCATCAAAATAGGCCATACTTGTTTTTTAGAATGTTTGTATATATTCATTCCATCAATATGAATAACTACATTTATATAATTTTCTCGATACACTGCAGGTGTGATTCTGTTCTCAAGACCATTTTTAATGCCTATATATAAGTATTCACCTACAGATTCACGCTTTGTTTCTGTAGGAATTGATTTTATACGGTGTTGATATCCTAGAAAACTTTGAGCGGTAGATGGAAAATTTGTGTATCCTTCATCTTTCAAAATCTATAATAACTCTGTCACAGCATTTAACGGCATATTCATGAGATTATTTACAGCCCAAGTATGCACTTTTGTATAGATATTTCCGTTATCAATATTAATTTCTTGAATATTATCTTCTGAATCACTAACTCTACTATCATTTGCACTATAAACTGATTCAACACAAAAACTACCAGATGAAGCAGACACGTTTGCACAATCATATAATTCAAATGTTATCGAATTAATAGAATTGTTATGGGACACAAAATTTGGAGTAAATTCATCACATGCGATTGATGTCACAACAGAACCAACAACTTCAATACTCTCAGATTCACTTAAATAATCACCATCGTCAGCTGTACTTTCATCATTTTCAAGTTCTATTCGACGTAAAGCACGTGCTTTTTTAATTTTTTGATAAGATTGCGATTGATTATTACGCTTTTTATTCATATTGATCATTTATAAAATTTGTAAACAGTGATACTAAAAATATTAAAATCATATAATATATAACCTTCAAAAAATTAAATAGTGCTGCTACCTATAGTATAAAAATGAATTCATTCGTTATTATTGTGGTTGATAATATTTAACGCATGTATTTAAAAATAATTAATTACATAATTTTTTGGATACACTTGTATACAATGTATCTATATGTAGGATGTAAAGAAAGTTAAAATTACCATGAATATTTTAATGATGTATATTTTTATTTTATTATTCTCTCTCTCTCTCTCTCTCTCTCTCTCTCTCTCTCTCTCTCTCTCTCTCTCTCTCTCTCTCTCTCTCTCTCTCTCTCTCTCTCTCTCTCCATATATAGGGGAGGCCGGGGCATAGCGGCCCACTTAAGCGAGTTATTATTTCTAGCTACTATTAATCATCTAAAAAATTTTCTTGTGTCTTATCTTGAGGGAATATATGATAATTTCGTCAAAACCCACAAAAAAAAAATTTTTTTTTTCTGGGGCACAACGGCCCACTTCTGGAGAATAATTAAAAAAAAAAAAAGTTCTCAAGTAGAAGACAGTGATTGCCTGTATTGCCATTGCCTGTATTGTAATGGACTCTATTCTGAATCAAAGGAATCATGAATTCAGTGCAATAACTGCCAAATGTGGTCTCACGATTCCTGTGCAAGTATTGAGCAAGATTATTCAGATGAATATACCTGTGATTACTGTGAAAATAATTAATTGTATTTTTTTATTTAATTGTTTAAATATTTTTAGAAAGCTAAGTGTTTAAAGATTTATCAATTATAAAAATTGTTCTTTGTTATAATTATTCTTAAAATAATTTAAAATTTGTTGATTAATACAAAATATTCTTATTTTTTAAGTTGCTGTATATTTTTTAATCCCAAAAGTTTTTGTTAAATTTTAGATTAGAAATTACTTGATTGTGGTTTGACAAATTTTAATTTTTTTGAAAAAAATTCTTATCAAATCATTTTTATCATAAAATTTAAAAAAAAAAAAAATTTTATCAATATATTTTTGAAAAAAAAGTTTTTATCAACAAAGTTTTATGGGAAAATTTTTTGATAGTCCATTTTGTCCCGGATTTCGCTACTTAACTAAAAAAAATTAAATTTATTTTTTGACGAAATTTTTGGAGTGGGCCGCCGTGCCCCGGCCTCCCCTATATATATATATATTACATAAAAGAAAAAGACTCCCTCATACTTATTGCTATACGATAAATTGTCATTAATAAATTATTGAATTTATGTTGTTTAAAATTGTCCTCAACTAAAGTTTATCAAAATTTTTTTATTTTAATCCGAAATAAATATCTAAATTTATCATGAGCATCTAAATTGAATAAATGTGACAGAAACTTTGAGGATAAGAATAATAATAAGTATATGAAAAAAAATTTAATACACTAATCTTGGCTGAGCAATGGCATTGAAGTTTGGCCCAGGCTTGGGCGAATCCTAATCGCCAAGGCTTGGCATTAAATAACGGGGCCACGCCTGGGCCAGTTGTGAGCATTGGGAGTTCCTACCTGGGGTATATGCACATATACCGAGAAATATATGTCTATATATATGTCTGCATATATGTCGTCATATATTTCGCGATATATGTCGGCATAAATGTCTACATATATGCCCGGGAAAAAATGATTTTGCCTAATTATATATAATTATACATAATCACTTATATATGATCAGATCCAAAAATTGGCCAGATCTGATTATATATAATCATATATGATTATATATAATCATATATGATTATATATAATCATGCATGAACGAATATAGTAATTTTTAGAATCTCATTTAGAATATTTGTAAATTATTAATTAAGTAAATTTATTAGGATTTATTGTTTCCATCAATATAAATGTCGGTTAAATTTAAATAAAAAAAAAAAAATCACTATCCGTTCACTAATATTTTAATACGAGGTCATCCGTCCAATTTATGTCCCACGTCGATGCTGCTTAACTTCGGTTATCGCTGGATTGTAGTTTTATCCTCTAGTCTGTTACACACTTACAATTAATAAACGTTTATGGCATTAGTTAACTCAAATAATCAAATTGATACATCCTACGTAAATAATGCATCTAATGATGAATTTGGAAGATCAATTTTGGAAATCAAATCTATTTATCTATTAACTTATAAATATTCCCTCGCGGAATTGCCATAACGGTATTTCTACGGTATTTTCCCGGTATTTTTTGGGTATAAGTATTATTACGGTATACCCACGATATAAATGCGGTATGTTTGTGAAATTTTATTACCGCATTAATACCGTAAATATATTGTGTTGATACCAAATTTATATAGGGACTATACCGTATTTATACTGTGGTTATACCGTATTTACGCTCTCGCTATACCGTATTTATACGATGATTATACTTCATTTGTATAGTTTTTATGCTGTACTTAAACGTCGGTTATACCGTATTTATACGGCCGCTATACCTCATTTAAACAGTGGTTACACGGTATTCATACAATGTTCGCACCATATTTATACGGTGTTGATGCCGTATATATATATAATGGTTATGCCGCATTTATACGGTGATTATGCCGTCTCAGTCTTACAAGCTGAAAAATACTTTTCATATCTTTTAGTTTTATTAACAAGCAATCTTCAGATTCTATAACAGATACAATATGTTTTACTACTACTTGCATTCTTAAATGACTCATCTCTTCACTATGTTCTGCTTTCAATTGTTCAATAAAAAAATACAGTTCATTTTCACTTTAAAAAAAAAATTTTTTTCAAAAAAATTTCTCTCATATCAAAAAATAAAAACTCTTGAGATTGAAACTGGTAAAAATTTTTCAATTTAAACAAAAATATGCTGACTTGAGGAAAAAAAATTTTGATTCAAGATAAAAATTTCAAGCTAATTATTTACTTGGTGCAAGAAGATTTTAGTTTTCTGAATCGTTAAAACAAAATTTCTTAAATCAGGAATTTTTTTCTTGATTCGAGTTAACTGTTTTTTCTATGTAGTAGTAATTCACAAGAACATCAGATAATTTCGAAATACATTTAGGATCAATATTAATAACTAGAATTATTTTATGATTAAAAATTATAAAAGTTCTTCAATTTAAAGATGTTTAAACACTGCAGTGCTTATGTAGTATGGATATTTTGACATAAAAGTTTTTTTTTAGCTCATAAAGTTCTTTATTTGCATGATATGAAAACCTACACGCGTCTTTTGAATTTTAGTTTCTCTACACAGAAAATACAGTTAACGAACCAAGAAAAATATTCTTGATACAATAAAATTTTTTTTAACGATTCGGAAAATAAACATTTTCTTACACCAAATAAATAATTATTTTGAAATTTTTATCTTGAATCAAAATTTTTTTTCCTCAAGTTAACATATTTTTATGCTTTAATCGAAAAACTTTTACTTGTTTTAAAAGTTTTTATTTCTTAATATAAGAGATATTTTATTGAAGAAAGCCGTGCCAGGTTATTGTAGCAATGTTGGATTTTTTTGTTTAAAAAAAATAAAATTTCTTGAAATAATTACTATTTGTTTAACGCAAGAATTTCCGTATGCTCTAACCAAGAAAAAAAAGTTGTTCAAACCGAGAGAAAAATTTCTTGGTAGAAAAGATATATATGGAGGAGAAGGAAGTCACTGGTGCTTAGGCAGCAGCAGCAAGAATAGTTCGGTGCTCGCCACTAGATAGCGCCTACAACTTGTAGTGTTTCTGGTAAAAAACTGATTTCAGAAGTTTTATATTCCAAATTTGTGACTATTCTGGCCCAGGTACTCCTCCGTTATTTGACAGAGTGATAAGTACCTTTTTTGATGGTAATATAGTACATCCTATATTACATAATGACAAAAATATTTATTATTAATTTTTCCATAAATAATTTATTTCTGAATTAGAACTAGAACTTTAAAAAAAAATATTTTAATCAAAAGTCTACAGAGTCTCTACTGTATGATTAAAAATATACGAGTGACATAATACATTGTAAAGCAATATATATATATATATATATATATATATATATATATATATATTATATATATATATATATATATATATATATAATTCCGTATTAAATCAGTACAATTGTTGTGTGAACTCAGTAGAAAAATCGTATTATTACGGTAACAATGTCATATTATTACGGTAGAAATGCCGTATTATTACGGTAGAAATTTGGTATTAATATCATATAAATAAAGTATTAATATTATAGAAATGTCGTATTAATACAATAGAAGTACCGTGTTATTACGGTAAAAATAACGTATTTATACGGTAGAAATGCCGTATAAACTCCGTATAAACGCAGTATAAGTGTAGAAATACCGTAATTAAATTTCACAAATATACCGTATAAATACGGTAAAACTACTTGTTATCGACTACGTTTATACTCTTTTAATACAGTGTTCAAACCGTATCATAAAAACCGCGAGGGTTCGTATATAAATCGATATCGATTTATACTTTTAAATTTCTGTCGAAACCTTTGAACATTTTTTACGTATTGGGGATTTAAGTTTGATTGATAATGACAAAATAAAAATTTAATAACATTGATATTAAAAAATTATCATATTATGTAATATATATATATATTAGGGTGGGCCAAAAAAAGTGACTATTTTTTTTTCTTTAGTTACAGTGATAATATTGTTTAAAATGATGAAAAAAAAAATTCTATTAGATTTTGAGCTCTTAATATTAATATTAAGAGGTGCCTATTTGCAATTTTTTATTTCCTATTTAAATAACAGGGAAAAAAATTTTTTCGCGTCTTCTGATTTTTATAAGTAGCTAATGATGCGTCATAAGAATAATTGGCAAGCATATTTTTGTAGGTAATTGAATGCTCTACAAAATAAGTACCTTATCATTTTTCGATAAATCTATTTGTTCAAATGTTATTTGAGGTTAAAGTCGAATTCATATTAAATTCTGAGATCTTCTTACTTTTCCGGCGAAACTATTAGACTGATTACAAATCATCATGGGACCTTTTTTGTAAACAATTTTATTCCTTAAAAGTTATTTTCAATAAAGTTTTTTCGAATTCCGCATTGTTTTCTAGTAATTTTTATTTTAATGTCGAGCTCATAAAAAAAATAGTCTTCTGATCGATTTTAAGAGCTCGACATTAAAATAAAAATAACTAGAAAACAATGCGGAATTCGAAAAAACTTTATTGAAAATAACTTTTAAGGAATAAAATTGTTTACAAAAAAATTCCCATGATGATTTGTAATCAGTCTGATAGTTTCGCCGGAAAAGTAAGAAGATCTCAAAATTTAATATGAATTCGACTTTAACCTCAAATAACATTTGAACAAATAGATTTATCGAAAAATGATAAGATACTTATTTTGTAGAGCATTCAATTACCTACAAAAATATGCTTGCCAATTATTCCTATGACGCATCATTAGCTACTTATAAAAATCAGAAGACGCGAAAAAATTTTTTTCCCTGTTATTTAAATAGGAAATAAAAAATTGCAAATAGGCACCTCTTAATATTAATATTAAGAGCTCAAAATCTAACAGAATTTTTTTTCATCATTTTAAACAATATTATCACTGTAACTAAAGAAAAAAAATCGGTCTGTCAGTTGACCCTGCGGGCCAGCCTCAAAACTTCCCGCAGTTTTCGAGCTCCTTGAGCTCGAAAACATTGTCGAGAATACATTTTCGAGCTCGAAAATACTTTTGAGTGCCTTTGTTTTTGAAAAATAACGTTTTTTACCATTTTTTCTCCAACAATATCTCTCGAACGAATTCTCCGATTGCAACGGTTGAGGTGGCGATCGACGCGTTTTATTGAGTTCTAGAGCTGATCGAATTTTAAAATTGATTTATCGAGTCGTTTTTGAGAAATTTCCAAAAAACTAAAAAAAAAATTTTTTTTTAATTCTTTCGTTCACGGTTTCTCTTGAACGAATGAACCGATTTTGATGGCTGAGGTGGCATTCGACGTGGCTTATAAAGTTTTAGAGCTGATTAGATTTTGGAATCAATCCATCGAGCGAATTAAAAGTTATTCAAAAAAAACATTTTTGAAAAAATTTTATTTTTGGAATATCTCCGAACGTACCCTACCGATTAAGCTTAACTTTTCAGTGCTTATAGTAAATAACAAGCCGCGTCGAATGACACCTTGACGATCAAAATCGGTTCATCCGTTCAAAAGTTACAGAATATTTACATACGTACGTACGTACATACATACATACATACACTCGGACATCATCTGGAATTTAGTCAAAATAGCTTCCTAGAACCTCAAAACGTCGACAATTGTTGGAATTTCGATTTTTGCAAATCGGGGTGAAAACAATAACTTCCCGAAATTTTTGAAAATCTTCGATTTTCTTAGCGGGAAGTTAAAAAAATAGTCACTTTTTTTGGCCCACCCTAATATATATATATATATATATATATATATATATATATATAGGACCTATTTAAATAATTAAATATTTTTTATAGGTTTCATATAAATTAAGGGGTTAGGGGTAGTCAGAGACACGAAAAAATGATAATTTTCAGTAATTTTTTTTTGCTATTAAATCATTTTATTTTACAAAAGTAATAATATGGTATTATTAAACAATGTTTTGACTTGAAGTCACGAAAATTTGAAAAAAAAAAATTTATAATTTTCAAAGTTATAGCTGTCTGTGTTGACCCAGTTTCAAAAAAAGATCCTTGCGGTGACTGTCATAAGTCCTTGGAGATTCATCTAAAATCAATCCGATGAAAAAAATTAGTTTTATAAATAGATAATCTTGGGCCTGATCGAAGCTTTTTTTTTTTTTTTTCAAAAATTAACAAAATGGCGGCCTCAGGAAATTTTTTTCTAGATTTTCAGGAAAAAATCAACAGTTAATTGGTCTTAAAAAATCGAAATTTTTGAAAAAAAAAAAAAAAAATCCTTGGATCAGGCCTGAGTTTATTATGTATTCTAAAAGCTGTATAAATTTCATTAAAATCTACTGAGCGGTTATCGAGTTACAGTTGTCACCAGTTCAAAAAACATAGTTTTGAGAAAAACGCATTTAAAGTTTCACACTAGATTTACGTACAGAAATACGAATTATTTAATTACTTACACAGAGTCATCTATTCCTGGGCCATATAATAGATCTTCAGCCATTGTGGAAGTTTCCAAAACGTCAATTTGGTGTTGCCCACGAAGCATTCTGCCTTCCCGAGTGTTGTCGTTGGCGCGCTGATCTGTCACTTTCACACGTGCAGCATCCTTTTTTTCTGCATACCGATGGGAATTAGACCCACAATCAAGTCCTAGGGTATTCATAATCATTAATAATGAATGTATACCTTCATTAAATATACAAGTAGCTATGTATGCAGCAATTTGTACGATAGTATAATTAGCATTCACGGTTTTTGGGCATATTTTCCACACTAGTTGGTTGAAGCTCTCATTATTATTCTGATTGAATCCACCTACACATCTTGAAAGTAAATTATCATTACTGAGATTGTCGTAAACCGGTTTAATAGCTGTTAAAACATCAGGAGGTAAGGGAGAATAATCTTGAGTATAAGTATCAAGCTCTCCACGTGCTTCAGCGCGCTGATAAGAGCACCAAGAATCTTCGCCTTTTGGACACATATCATGATTCGGATTTTCATCAGTCGAACCGTAGTGGTAAAAAGTTACCATAATAGCAGATTTCATATCTTCCATAGAATCGCAATGACGAGGTATAGATAAACCATAGTACACAGTTAATTTGTCTATAACTTTTCCTGTAAGCTTACCTCTACCATCAAGACCTTTTTGTTTAGATTTCAGAGTACGCAGTCGAGTCCCCATCCGCTTTTGAACATGGCCTATACATTCCTTTTTATTTACGGTTGTATTTTTGTAAGGATCTGCTTTTATAATTCCAGAATAGGTTTTCGAATCACCATCGCCAATGTAGTTGATATATTTAACTCCATATTTTGTTTCAGACTGCTGAAACATTTCAATCATCGCATCCACCTCCATTTTCCCAGAAGACCTCTTGTGATTAGCACTACACTCATTTTCATGCGAATCATACCATTCCTCGAACTCAACCGTATTTCTTTTATTTTTCCAATACTCACATAGCTTACAATAAGCACTTTTAATGTTTATATCAAAAATCTTTCCAGTAAAATAGCCAATTATAGAAGAAACTCCAAATGACGATGTAAATCTCCTTTTTTGCCAGGTTCCATCTCCCGATACAGTCAAATCATTCTTATTTTCATTTTCACTACTTGCTTCTTTTTCTTCATTCACAGCTTTTTTCATCAAGGCTTCTGCAACGGTTTTACCACAATCTAAAATGTGCTTCAATAATATTCTATGCGTAGTTTTATCTAAAAAAGACGGCATGTCCATCAGGCCACAAAACTTTCACAAACCTTCGTATCCTATCCCTAGTATTCTCATCACAAAAATGAAGCGTCTATTTATTTCATAGGAATGCCCAATGAAAGAGCACGAAGGAATATATTCATTGTCACAGTTATAACAAGAAACTACAATTTTAAATCCCAGCCCACGTGTACTAGCTGTTTGAAATGCAATGTTTCCATCACATTTTTTACATTTCACAAGAGCAGAAATGGCAGTGAATACTGTAATAAAATTAATTATTCGAAATTCAGTGGTGCAACTTTCGGGTATATCGTTTTCAGTATTTTGTTTCAGTTTTTTAAACGATGTACTCCGAACACTTTCATCACGTTCCGCCGTTTTTGGGTTAAATACATTTTTTCGTTTCTTTGAATACGACTTACGGATATTTTCAGATCTCCGAACTTCTCTCGAAACTTTTTTCGTATCACGTCCCATAATAAATAACTTCAAAAATAATTTATTTTAATAACGCACAACTATCGACTGCTCTCCGCAACTGCTACAGGCATACTAGTGACGTGGCGAAAAACAAAAAATTTGTAGTACTTATACTACCTAGAAATTGTAAATATATATAGTAGGGTATTTATAAATTTAGGTACTACTACATACATCAAAATTTAGTTCATGGATGACAATAGAACCCGAGAAACCGGTTGCTTGCAGCTGCCGCTAGCTACCTGCTCCCGAGCGTTTTGGAGTGCCCGAGCGCTCTTTGTTATTTGTCGAATAACTCGAAAAATAATTATCGGATCAACTTCAATTTTCAGAGAATATTTTTAAGATATTACACTTAACGAAAATGCAAAAAAAAAAAATCGATTTTTTGAAAATCCTGACTACCCCTAACCCCTTAAGTCTGATCAGATCTAATCATACATAGACATATATAATAACTACATAAAAGTTTATATCAGTCATGTCTGATCAGATCCAATCATATATAAATTTATGCACGACTATACATGAATTTATATTAGTCATGCCTGATCAGATCTAATTATATATAGCGTCATGCATAATTATATATGGTGGTAGATATGATTATATATAATCATACATAAATTCATGTATAATTATATATAATCATACATAAATTCGTGTATAATTATGTATAATCATACATAATTATATATAATTAGGCAAAATAATTTTTTCCCGGCTGTCTACATATATGTTCACTTATATAGCCATAGATATATCCACAGAAAAAAAGATTTACTTCCCGGGAAAAAATGATCAGACCTAACCATGCCTGTTCATGTATGATCAGGCCTGATTATACCTGCTCATGCCTGTTAATGTCTGTTCATTTCTGCCCATGCCTGTTCATGTCTGAAGTGTTAAATGCGCTCAGGCCTGATCATACCTGTCCATGTCTGATCAAGTCTGATATATGGGATTAAATTTAAAATCTTAGTTATAATTAAATATAACTAACTTGGTTATAATTATATATATATATATATATATATATATATATATATATATATATATATATATCTACTGTCGTTATAATTATATATAACTTATATAAAATTTCATGTAACTATTAATCAATAATTAATAAATTAGATAAAAAATTTTGTTGACCAAGAATCTATCTCGTATAAGATTTTTAATACTTAAAGTTCATACAAAACGTTCTTTTCAAGTCAATCTCTTAGGTCAACGGGTAGCGGGTTAAGCTTCCAAGCGCAAGGTCCACGGTTCAAATCCTGCACACGCTCGAATTTTTTTTTTTTATTTCTATAGAAATAATTATATATAATTGTATAATATAATTATATATAATTATTTAGGGCCATTTTTCATCTATAATTTTTTTACCCGGATGGGCCTGAACAGACATGATCATTTTTCATGTCTGATCAGGCCTGAAGACTCATGCCTGTTCATGTCTGATCACGTCTGATCATTTTTTCCCGGGTTGGTTCAAGTAAAATATTTTCTTTAAAATTTTATTCTCGAATGAAGAAAAAATCGTTTCTTGTTTTTAGAAAAGTTTTTTGCTTTAAGAAATTTTTTTTGTTGCTTTAATAAATTTGCATTTTGGTTTGAGAAGTTTCACTTGTTTCAAAATAATTTTCTTTTTTCGAGAAAATTCAATTTCTGGATTTAATTGATTTGATCTTCATCATAGAAAATGTTCTTCTCTCAAGAAAATTCAGTCTCTTGCTCCAAAATGTTTATGTTTTGTTTCAAGAAAATGTTCTCCTCCCAAGAAAATTTAGTTTCTTGCTCTAAAATGTTTTTATTTTGTTTCAAGAAAATATTCTCCGCTCAAGAAAATTTACTTTCTCGTTTCAAAATGATTTAATTTTGTTTCAAGATAATGTTCTTCTATCAAGAAAATTTACTTTCTTGGTCCAAAATGTTTTTATTTTGTTTCAAGAAAATGTTCTCCTCTCAAGAAAATCGCGTCTCTCGCTCCAAAATGTTTTTATTTCATTTCAAGAAAATTTTCTCCGCTCAAGAAAATTTACTCTCTCGTTCCAAAATGATTTAATTTTGTTTTAAGATAATGTTCTTTTATCAAGAAAATTTACTTTCTCGCTCTTAAATGTTTTTATTTTGTTTCAAGAAAATGTTCTCCTCTTAAGAAAATTGCGTCTTTTGCTCCAAAATGTTTTTATCTTAATGTTAAGAAAAAATGTCTTGAGCTAAAACGAAAATGTTTTTAAACTAGGAAAAATAACTTTATAAATCAAGAAAAAACTTTTTTGGACTAAGAAATTTTGTTTGTCGCAATCAACAATATAATTTCAGTTGAGAAATAAATTTCTTCAGTTGAGTAAATAAATTTATTGAGCTAAAAAACTTTTTACTTTTTTATTTTTTATCGAAAAAATTACTTTTCGGTTCCAATATTATTAACAATGCAGATAAATACTTTATCAGAGGATAGGACACTTTCTCAATGAGTTATATATTGTAGCAAATTGAGAAAAACAATTATCACTTAACGCAGGAATCGAACCTAGATCGATTTGGCGTCGTGCGAGAGCTTTACTTTTTTTTTTTTTGAAAAAGTTTATTTGCATTATTATAAGTACATTATTTACATATTTACATGCGTACAGTATATGGCTGCAAACTTAGCTTAAAAAAATGCCATTAATCTCACTAATAATTTTTTTATTTTATTATAATGTTGGTCCATGTCGCGTTTGGCTTCTCACATTATTTTTTTTCTGTTGCATTAGTATTATTTTATTTTCTCAGTTGTTGTATTTATTATAAAATGTTATATTCAATCTCTGTAATTTATACTAAGTCAAATGATGAAAAATATATTAAAAAAAACATCATGTATACTCATTTTTATGAAAATTAATGATAAGTAAAAAAAAATAAATAAAAAGTAATAAATAAATAAATATAATGTAACAGTTTATTAAGCCCTTGAAATCAGGGACTTATTCGTGCTCTAATATTATTAAGTATTAACATTAGCGTTTTTAGTTTGCTCATGTTGTCTTTGGTGCTCTTTGGTCGTCCTTCCTTCTTCTGATGGCTTTGCGGTGTGGAGACTCGTCCGTCAGCCACCAATATTTTGTGTTTAATCGATGAAAGTCTAGGTAGTCTCGATCTGGTATCGATTTACTTTATACAAGGTCATTTTTTCTCGTGTCAAGCGTGGCCTGTATTTTTTTGTCTGCTTGGTGTCTTCTTGTATGGTACAAAATCGGGATATTATTCTCATCTTGTATTACCCCAATTTTGTCGAAGTATACAAATGCTTGGGGAGGTAAACAATGTGAGTTGTTATTTCTTGTGAAATTATTATTTCATCTTCAGTTCTGCTCAGGTTCTTGATTTCAGCGTTGTTGATTTCTGGTAATTTGGCAAAATAATCTCTGCACAGCTTTATTATGAAATTGTCAATTCTTGGTATATTTGCTACTTCATAAAGGATATCATTACTAATTTGCTTATTGTAATTTGACTCTCTTGATCTATACATGCTTAGGCACGCCCTTAGGCACTTTCTCTCGAAGATCCTCAGCTTTTCCATCATGCTAGCACTCTGGTTCCACCAGATAGGTGCTGCATAAGTTATTATCGGACGTATCAGCAACTGATAACATATAATTTTTGCTCGGCGGTTCAGGTGTTTACTATAGAACAATCTCCTATTGGCATTAAAGGCTGCTTTGGCGTTTTCAGTTGAACGTCAATGTGTTTGCATAGCCTAAGGAGATGGTCCAGGTGTACTCCCAGGTATTTGACTGTAGATTTATGATGACTGTCTCTTCTCCTGTTATTGGTCTTTTCGCTTTAATTTGAAATTCATTTAGGTGTTTTTTGGACGTCTTTGTCAGGTAGTCGTGCATCTTGCGGAATATTATCGTTTCACATTTATCAGGATTGATTCCAGGTCTGGTAGTATTTATCTATGTTGGTATATAGTTCCTGCAGTTTTATATGTATTTTATCCGGTGACTTCCCTGGGATGTACGCAATAAAATCGTCAGCAAAAGCAATTGCTTTGATTCCATCATTGGTTTTATTCATGTCAAATATACTTAGCAGCTGTAGCGTGAATATTGTGAATAATATCGGAGAGTTCACCGTCCCTTGCTGTAGACCCTCTTCGATGTAGAATGTGGTGCTGGATGTGTGCTGGCCATCCCAGATCACAAATGATTTGCCTCTTATCATGTCGCTGATTAGTAGGATCAACCATTCAGGAAATTTCATTCTTATGCGCGAGAGCTTTACCAACTAAGCCATCCCAGCCTTTGCCAGGCTACATTTCTTTTGCCTACATGTATTAACCCACACTGGCCTTGCGCTCAGTCATATTTTTCAATCTTAAACACAGAATTTAAGGTAAAAAGATTTTCGACAATAATTTGGAAAAATGTTACTTTGTGGCTAAATACTAAACAGATTATATGAATTTTTCATAAAAAAATTTCGATATAAGAATATTAAAATTTTTAATAAAAAAAAATTCGGTTAGAAAAAAAATTACAAATTTATTTAATATTATTTAATTATCTATATTATTAAGAGAATAAGGAAAATTTTGTTCCCGGCATATCTGTATGATAGAATTGGTTTGTTAAATAATAACGCAAAATTATTGTTTAACTTGTTATTTATTGATACAGAGATAATAGCAATATTAGTTCATAAATGATTAATTAATTGACACACACTTGAATAATTATAAATATGATTTGACAGACAACAAAGTGTTAGTCAGACAAAATTATCAGAATTATAATAAGACAGAATTTAAGTTTGATACTGCAACTTATGCTTGGCGCTGAAAGATTTTGGCTCAACTGAAAAACAGAAAAGTATTAGTTATAACCCAGTACTCTAGGTACTCGGTACGCTCCCACTCATTACATATTTTAAGGGTCAAGGAGTAGTGGGAAGGGTCACTTTCAGGTATACAAAACAAATATGACAGTACGATGTATTTTTCTAAATAAAACTAAATACTATTTCAACACTCCCACTTATTTAGTTTTTTTTTTTTTTTTTTTTTTTTCTTTACACAATTTGAAGCTTTTGTTTTAAATAATGAAATTGTTCTCTGGGTAAAGGTTTCGTAAATATGTCTGCCAACTGTTCTTCTGACTTAACATATTTTAAAGTAATGGTCCCTTTTTCAATAATCTCCCGAATAAAATGATATCGAACATCAATGTGTTTTGTTCTTTTATGAAATTCAGGATTGCTCGCTAACTTAATTGCTGATGTGTTGTCCACATTAACTTGAATACAATCACACTTTACCAACAGTTCTTTTAACATTCTTTGCAGCCAGACAGCCTCTTTTGCTCCATGACCTAATGCAATATACTCTGATTCTGTGGTAGACAGGGACACACCACTTTGTTTTTTACTGCACCAGCTAACAGGGGCATTATTAATTGTAAAACCATATCCGCTCCTTGATCTTCGTGTATCTGAGCATCCGGCATAATCCGCATCTGTATATCCGGTCAATTGAATATTACTCCCACTTGATCCATACACTATACCCTGGTCTAAGGTCCCAGCCAGGTATCGAAAAATCTTTTTAATTGCATTCCAGTGTGTACTGTTAAATTTGTCTACGTACTGACTGACAATGTTTACCGCATACTCAATGTCAGGTCGTGTTACTCTTGCTGCAAATAAAAGGGAACGCACTGCATCACGATAAGGTATACCTGTATTTTCTTTTTCTTGTTCACTTGCACTCACACTCAACATTGATCCCGGTTCAGCAGGTATACTTACTGGGTTTGCATTCTCCATCATAAATCTATTTAAGATTTTATCAATATACTTAGATTGCTTTACTTTCAACGTTTTAGTTTCTCGGTTTCGTTGAATCTCAAAACCTACAAACTGATCTGCGTCACCAATCGTAATTCTAAATTCACTCTGAAGATACTTTAAAACTTGATTAACTGCGGCTTTGGACTTTGATAAGACTAACCCATCATCTACAAACAACATAAGATAGACTATGTCATTATTTATGAATCCAACAAATACACATCTATCACTTTCTAAGCTTTGGTATAACAGGGGTACTGCTACACTGGTCGTCCTTAAATTCCTTTTTAAGGGCGCCACTGGAAGGATTAAACGGTCTTCCAGAACCGGTTCTTAATAATCAGGGTCGGTGTAAAATTTAATTGTAAGAGTAGGAAAAGGAAGGATAATTTATAATTAGTTAACACTTTATTTAATATAACAATTTTAACTTTTATTTATTCAATAAACCTTCATAACCTTATGACTTTTATAAACCTTATTACCTAACGTCAACTACCTTTGACTTATTAATTTAACCTTAACTAAGCCAACTACCTTTGGCTATATCACACACACACACTCACACTGAGTCTCCTGAACTATTTTACACACACTTTTATTTTAACCCAAACTCCACGCGGTCAACGCGACCCTCTACGTGGCTAAAACCTTAATTTTACTTTCGCGCGGTCCCCTGGACCCTCTACACGACTTTCCAATTCATTCACGCGGTTCCCTGAACCCTCTACGTGACAAAACCTTTAATTCACGCGGTCACCTTGACCCTCTACGTGATAAAAACTAATTCAACTAATTCACGCGGTCACCTTGACCCTCTACGTGATAAAATAAATTAATTAATTAAATTTTGGAAAATATATTTTATTAATTAATTAATTTCCTTTCTTTCTCACTAATAAGTCATTGAAACTTTAATTTAACAACAAACCCGTAATTTATAATCTGAGTTTTGTCAGTAACAAACAGCGACACTTTTACCCGATCCTTGCTCGACCAAAGTTCCGCTATCTTCATTTCTACTGATTTATTTTCTTTCTTTTGATATTTATTTTTCTTTATCATTATTTTATTTACGATAACTTTATTACTTAATTTAATTATTAATTAATTTTGATTATTAATAATTAATGTGTCTCTCGGACAATTTAACTAATTTATCAACCGGTTATTTAATTAATTCTTAGTTTATTTATTAGTGTGATTTATTTTAATAAATTTTATTTATCTTATTTGATTAATTAATAATTTATTTTACACGGACTAGACTATGAAGATTTCTGGCTTGTGCTTCACACAATGGGCCTAGAAATTTCTACAACGCAATAATTCCGGCGATGGCCTGGAATTATGAACGACGCCCTGGATCCGGCTAATGGGCCTGGATCCGGTTAGACAACGTCTGGCTTAAATTAATTTTAACAAAATTTATACTAATTAATTTATTACGGGCCTAGACGCGGATTACCCCGACGAACAACTACGTATTTTTAAATTAAATTAAGTTCTGGCTTGGGCCTAGAACTATACTTTAATTAATACCTGATTTAATTCCTGATGCTTTATTCCTAGTGTTTTCTCCGTCTCGTCTTGTTGGGTTCCTGGTCTCGCCTTGTCCAGTTCCTTCCGTGTGCGTAGTGATGGTTACCCAGCCCTGCCGGTTCTGTGTGTCTACGTCTTGATGGTTAACCGGCCCTGCCGGTTCTGTGTGTTTCTGCTGCTGTCTTCCGTTTTTAATAATTTTACTCGGTTGTCTTCGGTTGTTATCGGAAAACTACCCCTCTACTTAATTTTGGTTGGGCCTAGTGTTCGAGTATTATCAATTAGCGCGCCCGGCGACAAGTCGAAAAACTCAATTAAATGCTTATTTGGGGTTCCGGGTAGGGAAAATGACCATCAGTGAAAAATCACGATTTTGGTCGATAAAATAAACCATTTTACCCTGTTACATTGGAAACCAAATTTCTTTAAGAATTCGACAAACTTTTCATTCCAACATCTTGGTGATTGTTTAAGCCCATAAAGACTTCGGAGGAGCTTACATACAAGATTCAACTTCTTTTTAAAACCTTCTGGTTGTTCCATGTATATAATTTCTTCGAGGTGGCCATTCAAGAAAGAAGTTTTTACATCAAACTGCATCATCTCAAGATCATCACTTGCACATAGTGCAAAAAGGAGTCGTATGGATTCATATCTAACTACAGGTGCAAAAGTTTCAAAATAATCAATACCTTCTTGTTGGGAGTAACCTTTCGCGACGAGTCTTGCTTTATACCTTATTACTCGACCGTCACTTCCAGTCTTTAAAGCAAAAACCCATCTGCAACCAATTGTTCGATGGCCTGGTGGTAGCTCCTGTAGTTCCCAAGTCTTGTTTTCTTGTAGCGCTGACATCTCTTCGTCCATAGCCTGTTTCCATTTTTCGTACTCTGGTGATGAGAGGGCTTCTTTGTAATTAGTTGGAACTGTATCTACTATGTATGCTAAAGGTACCCCATAATAATCTGGTTGGTTCAACGCATTTCTATCTCTTAATCTTCTTCTATATTCATTTGTACCTCGATTTTCCTCTTCTCTCTCAGGCTGTTGTTCTATCTCAGGCTGTTGTCCTTGTTCTCTTTCTTCTTCTATTCTAGCCTGTTCTCCTTCTTCTTCTTCTACTTCGGCGTGGTCTTCGTCATTGTTGACTATTTTGTTTGGATCCCCAAAACTCAGGTCAACACTTATACCTTTATTTTCACTGTTTGCATTATTCCCTGGTACATCTTTTTCATTAAATACAACATCACTACTTATATATGTCTTTTTCTTCTCTTTATCCCACAGGCGGTAATTTTTGGATTCTTGATTGTACCCCACAAGAATCATTTTTCGACTTTTCGGTTCAAACTTCGTTCTCTTTTCTTTAGGAACACTTAAATAAGCATCTGATCCAAATATTCGTAAATGATGAACCTCTGGCTTGCAGTTAAACCAACTTTCATACGCTGTCTTGTTACCATTTTGTTTGGTTACAGTCCAATTTAGTAAATAAGCTGCTGTATTAATTGCTTCAGGCCAAAGTGATTTCGGTACATTTTTAGCGATCATCATTGATCTTGCATTATCTACAAGTGTCCTAATTTCTCGTTCGGCACGCCCGTTTTGTTCATGAATATATGGCGATGATAATTCATGAATAATTCCTTTGTCATTTAAGAATTGAGTGAATTGTTTTGATAAATATTCAGTGCCATTGTCAGACTTGAGTATTTTGACATTATTTCCAGTTTGTCTAATAACTAGGCTCTCAAGCTTTTTAAATTCTTCTAAAACTTCTGATTTATGGCGTAAGAACAATACCACACGATAGCCTGTACACTCATCTTTAAATAAAAGAAAATATCTTGATCCTTTTGGAGACTCGATATTAAGAGGACCACAAACATCTGTATGAATCACTTCACCGGGCTTAAAATTCCTTTCTTTAATAACGGTTTTATGGGGCTTCCTCGTTTGTTTACCTAAAGTACACGGTTCACAAAAGAATTCTTCATTTTTATCAGTTTTTAATTTTAAACCCTCAACTGCATTTGCTTTTTCCGTTGCCTTGATGTTATTGACGTGTATGTGACCCATTCTTTCATGCCAGAGTCTTAACGTAGATACTGTCGTTATATTGCACTCAACTTGGGTTTTATTGCACTTAACTGGGGTTTTAACCTTGAACAACATACGGTATAAATTGCCAAATCTTACCCCAACAGATGATAACTCACCATCCTGGTCTCTTACTTCACAATGGTGTTCGTAGGCATGAAAAGAAAATTTTTTGTCGTTTACAGCTCCCACTGAGAATAAATTTCTTCTTAATTCCGGTACTAGTAAAACGTCTGACAATTGCCTATTATAAACCTTTCCATTTAGGTCTACTTGAATTTTTACTACTCCGATTCCAGCCGTGGGAAGTAGTTTGTTGTCTGCTATTTTCACGTACTTTATCATCCCTGAGGATTGAAAAGATGTGAAAATATCTTTTCTCCATGTCATATGCATACTGGCCCCTGAGTCTGCAATCCAGATGTCTTGTTCTTTTAATTCTTCAGTATTCAGTGCCAATGTTTCACAAACATAACTCTGTGTTTCATTCAGCTCAATCACAGCTTTCTCAGTGTTATTAGCATATCCCATTGCTTCTCGACATTCTTGCTTCCAATGCCCTAATTTCTTGCAGATGTGGCATCGTGTTCTTTTCTTCAACTCACGTACGTGTTTAAATCTTTCTTGTCTTTCCTGATACGTTTCTGCACCCACCCGCAATTTCTTCATTGCATTAACCTGTAGGGCCATTGTTGTTTCATTTGTTGCTACTTCGGTCTCTTTCAAACGTCCGTCTTCACGCATTAGTCTTACCGTAAGATTCGCAAGTTTTTGGTCTTCTTTCGCTGCACACTCCCATGCTATTCTAAACGATGAAAATCTTGGCGTTAAACTACTCAGCAATTTAGAAATGATTGCTTTTTCTGAGATATTCTCATCTGCATTCTGCAGTTTCTTAAACAGACTCTCAAATTTTTTTAATTTGAGTATTTACTGGCTCACTGTCAACAATCTTAAAGTCATAAAATTGTTGCCACGCGTTTGTAATCGCGTCTTCATTTGTTTCTCCATACAATCCTTTTAACTTATCCCAAATGTCTTTAGGACTTTACAATTTATTGAATTCGGATGTAGCGCTTGATCAACCGAACTTAACAAAATCACCGCTGCTTGTGATTTGCTTTTCTTCCACATTTTCCAATCCGCTATCTTGGTTTCCTTACATGGTTCGACATCAGTTCCATCCACAAAGTCGGACAATTCTCTTGAGTCGAGCAGGAACGATATACCAAATTTCCACATTTGATAATTCGTTCCGTCTAACTTAGTAAGATTAACTGTTTCTTTCTCAGCCATCTTAACAAAGTTAATACTGACGATTCAGGCACAATAGCACACACTACGTAGTCACTTAACCACGAAACACTGACTTAAATTCACGCACAAAAAAAAAAAAACTTCAGTGTATCAATAAATAACTATCCAGCGCAGTGGAAGCGTGCTGGGCCCATAACCTGTTAAATAATAACGCAAAATTATTGTTTAACTTGTTATTTATTGATACAGAGATAATAGCGATATTAGTTCATAAATGATTAATTAATTGACACACACTTGAATAATTATAAATATGATTTGACAGACAACAAAGTGTTAGTCAGACAAAATTATCAGAATTATAATAAGACAGAATTTAAGTTTGATACTGCAACTTATGCTTGGCGCTGAAAGGTTTTGGCTCAACTGAAAAACAGAAAAGTATTAGTTATAACCCAGTACTCTAGGTACTCGGTACGCTCCCACTCATTACATATTTTAAGGGTCAAGGAGTAGTGGGAAGGGTCACTCTCAGGTATACAAAACAAATATGACAGTACGATGTATTTTTCTAAATAAAACTAAATACTATTTCAACATGGTTAATGTTATTAAATTTGGTATCGTTAGAAAGCTTTTGACTTGAATTGGTGCCTTTTCGTAGTTTCAACTCTTTTTTATTATCAATCATTGAGAAAAATTACGCGAGAAAAAATACGATCGTATTTATTTTCTTTAAATAAATTAATATTCTAATTATTTTGTCACTAAATATGAGTGAATGTCACTGAATATATACTATATTATTTATATCGCGTTTCTTATTCCAAAATGACAAGTTCTATATTTCCATTTGGTTTTAGGAAGCTTCTCAAAGCCAGAAAAGTGTGCATAGAAAAAAAAAGGATTCATTGACACAAAAAATTTTTACTCGCCTAAAGAAAATTTTTACTTTCCCCAATAAATTTGTTGCATTGTGAATTAAAATCAAAAAGTTATTCAGAACTAGAAAATATTTTTTGGTGCAAATAAAATTTTTTGAGGCAAGAAATCCTTTTTTTTGAGTATTTTATAAAATCAGTAGTGATATTTGGGCAGTCACGTAGTGACTGCAGGTTGCTCGTATAAATTAATTAGCTTATTATGATAATATAATTCAATTACTTAATTTTAATTTATTTCAATAAAAAATGTGGACTCGGTATTAATTTACTGTGCTAGTGCGAGAAAGAGAGAGTAAGTTAGAATTCAATTCTTAAGAACAAAATTTTCTTCAGCCAAGAAAATTTACTCTTTACTCAAGTCGGTCATACAGCTTGTCTGGAGAAACTATATTACCAACAGGAGAACAGAATTTTGTTGGTACAACGAATTTATTTTCTTCAATCAAAAGACATTGTTATTGAATGAAGTAAATTTAGGTTCTTGTTTAAAAAAAAAATTATTTACCTCAATAAATGTATTAACTTCGAATAAATGTTCACTTTTAATACAAGTAAATAGCAAATCTTGGATAAATAAAATTTTTCTTCAATTGTGGAAATCAAGTATCTTGAATTAATAAATAAGTATTTTAATTCAATTTTAAAACAGTTTCTGAATTAAGAAACGATTTCCTGCCGCAAGATTTAAAATTCAAGTTAATTTAATACTTGATTGAAGAAAATTCTGGCCTTCCTTCTTTGACCCAAAAATTTTCTTGACTCAAGAAAATTTATATTCAGCCAAGATAATTTTTTTTCTGAGTCTCCATTTATATCGCATCTATTGATAATATATGTATTATATATTTTTAATTTTATGTAAACATTTATGTTTTAATCTATGCATACATTTATCTGAAAATTTAGTTGACATATTTTTTTTTGCGCACATATATGTTATATAAGTGATATATATGTTGCATATAATTTTTACATATATATTTTTCCATGCGGGTAGTACTTTCCTCTCTGGGTAGTAGTGGTAAAACATTTTATATAGTTGTATCCGACTATTTTTATTTAGTGTTTATTGTAATTACTATTTATTGTTCAGATAACTTAAAAAAAAAATAGTTGAAGTAACTAAAATTATTATATTATTAATTTTTAGTTATTGCTACAATAAAAAGTTAGTAGTCACAACAAATACTAACTAGTTAAATCAAATATTATTTGGTACTTACACAGTAAAAAACGAATCGTCAAAGTGTAAAAAAAAGCGTATGTTAAAATTCTGAGTGAGGAATTTTCAACACTTTGTGTGTCAATTTAATATACAATATTTATCTTGTTTCAACTGTCACAATCGATTGATTTTTTAACACATAAAAATGTTATTTTATACGAAAGTAACACTTTTTATATGTTACTGTGAAATCAACACACAAAATATGTTAAAAATAATCTCGACCGAAACAAAAAAATTCTCGGAAAATTTCAAGTAAAAATGACACTTCTTGTGTGTAAATTTAACATACAATTTGTGTAGATTCGTTTAAATAACGCACAGATCGTTTTGAATTTACATCCAGTCACGTGTTAAAACTATTGCTTCGGTTGTTTTTATGGGGGGGGGGGGGGAGTACGACGTCCTACCCATCGTGTACCCACACTATTGTAATGATCGGCTGGCATTTTTTATTATCCATTTCATTTTATAATTTTAATTTTAATTATTATAAGGCAAGCATAGTGTATATATATATATAAATATATATTGAACAATACATGATATTATTATTTTTACTAATATTATCGTTATTTTTAATATTTCACTGCTAAAGAATCAATTATCTACAGTTGTTTCATTGATTTTGACTTTACATTATATAATGTAAAAAATACTTTTGAGAAGTGTCTAAGTAACACAAAAGCGTATATCAAATTCAACACTCTTCAAGTGTTGCAAATAACATATGAGTGTATTAAAACTGAAGGTTACGTTTTCGAGAATGTTGACACTTAAGACGTGTTACTTTTAACATACACGAGTGTAACTTTTTCAAAACAAACAACGTACGTTGAAATAACATATAAATAAGTATCAATCGATCGTTTTACACACAAAAGTGTCAATTTTGACGAATCCTTTTTTACTGTGTAATCAAATTAAAATTTGGACTTAGAAAATATTTCGTTGTTAAAATAATACATTTTTTCGATATGATCGACATATAAATCGTTATATTTGCGTTCGAAAAGTGTTTTTTTTTTTTTTGAGCACCGAAGTTTTTTCAGTCCCGAAACTTGAAATTTTTCTAAGTCTGAAAAGTCTAAATTGTTCTTACCCTGGAAAAAATGATCAGACCTGACCAAGCCTGTTTATGTATGATCAGGCCTGAAATTAGACCTGCTCATGCATGTTCATGTATGATCAGGCCTGATCGTACCTGTCCATGCCTGTTCATGTCTGAAGTGTTACATACGCTCAGGCCTGATCATACCCGTTCATGCCTGTTCATGCCTGAAGTGTTAAATACGCTCAGGCCTAATCATACCTGTTCATGTCTGTCCACGCCTGTTCATGTCTGAAGCGTTAAATACGCTCAGGCCTGATCAAACCTGTCCATGCCTGTTCATGTCTGAAGTGTCAAATACACTCAGGCCTGATCATACCTGTTCATGCCTCTCCATACCTGTTCATGTCTGAAGCGTTAAATACGCTCAGGCCTGATCGTACTTGTTCATGCCTGATATATGGGCTTAAATTAAAAATCTTACCCGGGAAAAAATCACCATGCATGATCATGTACGATCATGCATGATTCATGCATGGTCCATGCCTGGCCTGCATGATTCATGCATAATTTATGCGTGATTAAGCATGATCATGCATTGCTCATTCTAGATCAAGCTTGCGCCTGCATTAAGTTTGAAATAATTGTATCCAGAGATATGATCCATCAGGAAAGGTCATGCTTGAGCATGCCCTATTATGCATGACCATACATGGTTCATACTGGATCATGCATAACTCATTCATGGCCAGGCATGACTCATTCGTGATCAAGAATGATCATGCATGGCTCATTCTAAATCAAACTTGCTCATTCCTTACGTTAGGAATAATTCTATCCAGAGATATGATCTATCAGGAAAGGTCATGATTGAGCATGCTCTGTTATGCATGACCATACATCGTTCATACTTGATCATATATAACTCATTCGTGATCAAGCATGACTCATTCGTGATCAAGAATGATCATGCATGGCTCATTCTAAATCAGGCTTGCTTATGACTTACGTTAGAAATATTTGTATCCAGAGATGTAATCCCTCGAGAAAGGCCATGGTTGAGCATGCTCTGTCATCCATGATCATGCACGGCGCAGACATGATCGTACAAGGCTATTCATGGACAACCTTAATCTTTCACGGTTATATGCAAATAGTGAATAATATTTATGAATATTCAGGCTTGATCATGCATGACTAAGCATACTCGTTCATATCCATAAATGAAAGTTAGTCGTTAATAGAAACTGTTAGATTTATAACAGGGCTATGCTGTTACTCTGGTCATTCTTGAATTACCTTTTTAAGGGCGCCACTGGAAGTGATAACGGCCACCCAGAGCCGGATCTTAGATCATCAGGGTCGTTGTAATTTATTTAATTGTAAGAGAAGGATGAGGAAGGATAATTTACAAATAATTATAATGATTTCAATTAACAATTTTAACCTTTTTATTTAATAAACCTTTTTGACCTTATGACCTTTTATAAACCTTATAACTTTTTATACCTTATAGAAACCTTATAAACCTAAACTAAGCCAACTACCTTTGGCATTTTCCACATACTCACACACACAATTATTAAAATCCCTTAACCTTCGCGAGACTTAATTACTACAATTTCTCCCTTAAATCTTAATTTATCTCACTCACACGTTAACTCAGTCCCCTGGACTTTATTTTCCACACACACTTATTTTAACCTGAACTCCACGCGGTCAACGCGACCCTCTTCGTGGCTAAAACCTTAATTTTACTTTTGCGCGGTCCCCTGGACCCTCTACGCGACTTTCCAATTTATTCACGCGGTTCCCTGAACCCTCTACGTGACTTTACAATTAATTCACGCGGTCACCTTGACCCTCTACGTGACAAAACCTTATTCAACTAATTCACGCGGTCCCCTGGACCCTCTACGTGATTTTAACACTAACACTAATTTATGACAATTATTTACAACTTATTTAATTATCCACAATTTCCATAATTACGATTTTCACTGACTCATACTTTTACCGATATAAAATTTCATTAACCTATTTTCTGTATTTAAAATTAATTTCCACATAATCATTAACTGTTTTAAAATCACTAATAAATGTACAATATCTAATTTCTTATTAACGTTAAGCTTTCCTTATCAACGATTTTGTTAAGCCGGTTTTAGGATTTATTTTATATGACCGCTTAACAATTTATCACGACTTCGATATCACAACACTCAAAACTCAACCATTTATTTTCCGTTTCATTTCACGACACTTTTAATGTTTATAATTTTATTAAATGATTTTATTTGATTTATAAATGTAATTTACTTATAATTAATTTTATCTTAATATTAATGACTAGATAATTTGACTAGAACGCAATTGATTTTCCGGCAATGCTTTATCAAAGCTAATTATTGATGAGTCCGGCTTTTCAGTTATTTTATTACACGTTAAATTGACACGACAATACTTCGCGGACACGACGTTAAATTATGTATTATAATTAACAAATATTCCGGCTTCCTGCCTGGAATATTTAACAGAATACCTATTACAATTCACGTTGATTCTTTTCCGTCGCTCGTTCTGTATTAGTTGTCTTCGTCCGTGTCTTGTTCTCTCTAGTCCGTGTATTAGGTTCTCTCTTGTTCGTGTAGTTATTATGGACCGTGTGTGTCTGGGTAACCGGGTCGTCTCGAATTTTCCTTATCGTGTGGGCTCTCGGATCAAATTCTCGTCTTCGCCAAAATACTCGAACTCTCCTTCAACCTGCTATTCAGACGCAATCAGTTCTTGGTAATAAAAGGTACCGGCTACCTGCCTGGTATCTTGTAACAATTTGATTTTCTTTTTATCGCTTGGTTCCACAATAGTTCACCAAGTCACAATTAAATAAATTTACCTAATATAATTAGCAGCGTCTGATAATGGCGTCTATGTTGTTGGCTTCACACTTTAGGTCCGTCTGGTTCGGTCGTTCCGGTCACAAGTCTTGTCTCGATGACCGCCCAGTCCCATTGACTCTCCGTTGAACGTCTGTTCAGTCCGGTCGTTCCGGTCACCAATGTTGTTTTTCACTGCAGTCTTGCAGTTTTATTAATTTCACTCGATTATTTTCGGCAATGATCGGAAAACTCCTCCTCTACCTAATTATGATTGGGCCTCGCGTATTAGCATTTTCAATTAGCGCGCCCGGCGACAAGTCGAAAAACTTAATTGAATGCTCGTTTGGGGTTGCAGGTAGGGTAAATGACCAACCGTGAAAAATCACGATTTTGGTTGATAATAAAACTCAATTTACCCCGTTACAGATTAATTATAATTATTGTTTCCTTTTTATTTTATTATTTATTTAATTTAGATTAATTGTCTGGGAAAAAATCAGCATGCATGATCATGCGTTGATTCAGGCAAGGGTGAGCATGTTCAAGCATAGATCATGCATGGATCATGCACGGTCAATTATTACAAATAATTTGATCAAAATCTCTGATTGAACCGATTGAATTCGATTAAAATCCGGTCGAGCTTCAATCGGATTTGATTGAGGTTTTTAATTAAGGATAATCATATATTTTTTATGAAAAACTTCGAATATTTAAACATTTATTTTTATTTTGACGATAGTAGTTAAAATCATCATTTTCAAATTGGTAATCAAAGATATTTAATTTATCATTTTTGGTTTAATTAATAACGAAAACCAATCTTTTTTTCCGAAAAATAATTTAAATGAAATTAATTAAAAATTGTTTTTTCGAATTAATTAAAGAATTGAAATAATAAATTCTTGCCAAATTGATAATGAAACTCAATATAATTGCTTTTTTTTTTTAATTAATAATTAAGATTAATGTAATTGTTAAATTTGCTCGTAACCCTATCCAAACATTCCCATAGAATCCACTCAACTGCGACAAAAACCGCACAGAATCCTATAGACTGTATTGGTTTCTATGCGGTTTTTTTCGCAGTTGATTAGATTCTATGGGAATTTTTGGATAGGGAATTGATAACTACAATTCTTTTCATCCATTATTCAGAAAAGATTTAATAACCAAATCAACACCGAGATTAAATAATATTTTATTTTTTATAACGCTAAGGTTTCAAAAGATGTTAAAAATCGTCGTAAACTGAATAAGATAGTTCAGCCTAGTGGGCAGTGGACGTGCTTCCTAACATGACGGTCGTGGGTTCGAGATCCGTCGTGGTTAAAATTTCGAAGTACTTTTCAACCAGTAAACATTAACTACACTGTGCAAAATTCCCAATAAATTTTACTATGCACCCTTGGTAAAGTTTGTTGGGAATTTTTCACAGTGTACACAATAATACTCACAAAATAAGATAATTTCAAATTGACTTATCATTATTTTTATTTTTTTTTTTAATAATTTGAGGGATTGTGCTTGCTCAGGCCTGATCATGCCTGAATATTGGCCAGCCATGAGCATGCGTGATCGTGCACGAAAAAGCACAATCATGCCTGACCAGCCATGATCATGCATGCTCATGGCTGGCCAATATTCAGGCATGATCATGCATGAGATTAACGCATGATCAGACCTGATGATTTTTTCCCGGGTAGTTATAATCAAATATTACTAACTTAGTTATAATTATATATAGCTAACGTAGTTATAATTATATATAACTTACATATAATTTCATATAACTTATATATAACTTCATATAACTATAAATCAATAATTAATGAATTATATATAAAATTTTGTTAACTAAAAATCTATCATGTATAAGTTATAAAATTTTGTTGACCAACAATCTATCACGTATAAGATTTTTATTACTTGAAGTTCATACAAAACTATCTTTTCAAGTCAATCTCCTAGGTCAACGGGTAGTGGGTTAAACTTCCGAGTGCAAGGTCAACGATTCAAATCCTGCGCACGCCCAATTTTTTTTTTTCAATTTTTATAGAAATAATTATATATAATTGTATATAGTTATACATAACGATATATAATTATATAGGTCCATTTTTTATCTATAATTTTTTTACCCGCATGGGCATGAACAGACCTGACCATGCCTGATCAGACCTGGTCAGGTATGGTCATTTTTCATGTCTGATCAGGCCTGAAGACTCATGCCTGTTCATGTCTGATCAGGTCTGATCAGTTTTTCCCGGGTAGTTCCTGAGCCCAAAATTTATAAGACAAAAAAATTTGACCGAAATTTAAATATGTCAGCCGATTCGGAATTTCGTGACATGAATTTCTGTTGTATAATCAAAATATATATTTTTTTAGCGCGACATGTGAATTTTTTTAAGTCCTGAAGATTAATTTGTAAGTGAAAACAATGGTTGTCGTAATTAAATTAATTTTGTTGCTGTAACAAAGTGAGTACTTGTAAGCTTGGCTTATAAGTTTAAGTAAAGTACAGTCTGAACCAGTGATTCATACCGTGCATGGTTACAAGCGTACCAACTGACAAGTTATGCTGCGATAACTCCCTGCAGTAGATTTCTTGCCAGCATAGTTATATGGACAATTATGTTATAAGATAAATCTATGTTAAAACTTTTCTATGCAGGATATTCTTATTGCAGGACATCTTTATGTATTATTATTATTATTATTTATTTATTTTATTGACCATGTAGTCGAAACTACTTGTGGCCATCCAAAAAAGATTCAATAATTACAAAGTATTGTGTATAGTTAAACATAAAATATAATAAACTTGAAATTTTAACCTATTGACAATATGACAGTATAACGCTCAATCATCAAAACAATACTCAATAATCTAATTACAACAATAGTAAAAACATTATCTTAGGATTCATTTGAGTTAAGAAAATACTTATAACAAGAAATGCGGAATTCATTCAGCGTAGGCTTAGACTTACAGTTATTGGGTAGTTGGTTCCAAGCTTTTATCGCTGATATTAAGAACGATTTCTCATACTTAACACCACGATAGCTTGGTAATGCTAGATAATCTTCGCGAACATCACCTGTACGAAAGCGAGGTTCAATTATACACAATTTTTGACTAATTAATGGCTTTTGGTTTAAATATAGTGCCTTATGAACGAGACATGATAAGAAAAACTCACGTCTGACTTTCAAAGTAAGCCAACTTAGCTCTTTATAATATCTTATGACATGTTCATATCTAGATATCTTGTAAATAAAACGCACACAAGCATTTAGTTTTCGCTGAAGTCTTATCTGTTGCTGACATGTAATGTCAGTGTATACCGCTGTACACTAATCAAAAATCGGAAAAATTAGCGTAGTGACTAACTTTTTTCTTATTGGGAGACTAAATACCTTGCTGTTCATTTTCAACTGAGCTAAGATTCTCATGCTTCATTTACATACTCCATTCACTTGTAGTGACCAAGTTAAAGTATTTTATAGTATAATACCTAAATATTTAACTGAATTACAATACTGTAAAACTTGATCTCCTAAAGCAATATTGTGAACTGTAAGATTTTGAAGAGCAGCTAATTTTTGGGCTGTACCAAAAATTATCGACTTAGTTTTATCCGAATTTAGCTTTAGCCCATTCTTCATACATCATTCGAAAATTATGACAATTTCATTGTTAAGTGTAGCAACACAGTTATTTATATCACTAATATTACAATTCGAATAAATGACTAAATCATCAGCATAAAATAAATGCTTACAATGTCTCAACAACCTGCCCAAATCTGTGACATAAATAGAGTATAGTAGTGGACCAAGGACACTTCCTTGTGGCACACCACTTACTATTTTTTTCCACTCAGACATACTAATGTCATTAATTCGTACAGCTTGTAATCTATCCATTAAGTAAGATTCAACCCATTTTATGACACTATTCGCAAAATGATATTGGCCTATAATCAGAAAGCTCAATTGGTGAGCGTACTTTCGGTAACGGTAATACGTACGATTGTTTCCAAGCCGACGGAAAGCATCCTGTAGAAAGCGATAAGTTATAGTATATTACATACCTAGGCCAGTAAAATAAGAAAAGTCTCAGAGCACATGTAATTGTTGGCCGAGGCGAAGCTGAGGCTGACAAACATGTGGTCTGAGGCTTTCTTTTTTACTGGCCAAAGTGCGTATACTATTTTTCTGCTCGACGGAGCCGGAAAGTTGCAACTTCGTTCAGGGCAGCGGCCCGAAAGTTGCCACTTTCCGGCCGGAGGGTAGAAAAATAATTTCGTGATAGACTGTATGAAGTAAGGAGCTAAAGCTTTGTACATTTTTATATCAAAGCCATCCAGACCGTTTGATCTAGATGTAATTCGCATAATCGTCTTTCTAACATCAGCACTATCGAGAGCTTTAAATGTAAAAGTACTTTGATATTTTGTTAAACGCGAATCGAAATATTCATAGTCTATATGCTCAATAGAATTCCCAGCCATAGTGACAAAATAATTATTTAGCTTATTCAGATCTAAATCATGACAAATATTAGAATCAGCACACTTAATTAAACCTAATTTACGGAAGTCATTCCACAATGATTTAGCATCCTTACAATTATGAAAACGCTCATCGAAGTACCTTTTCTTAGATTCAGAAATTCTACACTTTATGACCTTACGCAAGGTAATGTATTCCTTGAATGCATATCCAGATCTCCTATATATTCTATACAGCTTCGATCTCCGTCGTTGAAGGGCCTTAATGTCTCGATTAATCCATGCCCTCGCGGATTTGGAATCACTGTAAAATCACAGTGAATTCACTTTCACCGTGAGTTCACGGTGTGTTTACGGTGAGTACATCGTGAATTCACAGTGATTTTGTGCCATTTTGTCATTGTGATTTAGTAGTGATTTCACTGTGATTTTACTGCGAGTTTACTTTAAATTAATGGTGATTTCACCATGATTTCACAGTAAATTAATGGTGATTTCACCATGATTCCACGGTAAATTAATGGTGATTTGACTATAGTTTTATGATAATTTGACACCGCAGTCGTCAAATCGTAGCTTTACAGTGGTATAGTGACAATTTCTTTTTTTTACCTCGATATTCGAAAATCGAGTTTTCATTACTTTTTTTCAATACTTTCGTTACCCTCACTAAATTACTTTCAAAAACGCCTCACTAAATTACAGCCAGATATCTTTAAGATTAAGCTATCACAAAGGGAGTCCCCTTTCCCATTTAAAATACACGCGAAAATTTTTCTTATTAGTTTTTCGTTATTAAAACTATGAAAAATTTTTTTTTCCAAATTCCGCCTGGTACACGTAAAGAAATTAATTATTCTATTTAAAATACAAAATTTGTAATTTTAACGATTTAAAATGGGAATAAATTTTTTCACCGATAAAATAATTAGTTTTACCATTGAAAATGATAACAGTTACAATTGATGATGGTAACGGTTACTATCGAAGATGCTAATTGTAATTATAAAAAATTATAATTGTTACAATCGAAGATGGTAACTTTTACCATTCAAAGTTGTAAAAATTTTTAACTAAGAATGTGTGAGTGCATGGGTGTGCTCGCGTGAGTGTGTGCATGTGTGAGCGGGTGCGCGTGTGCATAAGTGCACTCGTGTGCGGGTACATGTGTGCGTGCGTGTGTGCATGTGTTTGCATGAGTGCGTGCGTGTGTGTGCCCGTGTGCATGTGTGTGTGGGCGAGTGTGCGCGCGGGTGTGTTTGCGTGTGTAGGGGCGAGTGTGCACTTGTGTACGTGCGTGGGTATATGTCTGCGTGTGTACATTACCATCAGGTTATTAAAAATCACGATGTTTATAATAGTAGTAATTATTTAAAATAATAAAAGTTATAATATCTAATTATCATAAATAATTGTAAATTTAATCATATAGTTGGTAGATAGTACCATTCAGATTGTTTATTTAATAATTTAAACGATATTTTCTATTATAAAATTCAGTTTAAAAATTTTACTATAACTTGATGATAACTTTTACCATAAAATTCTCTCCGTGTATAAATTCGTAGGAAATTAAATTCTCTACAAAAAAGTGATATTGCATTATGTACGTCAAACAAACTGGGAAAAAGTTACGGGGCTTCAAAAACAAAAAGTTAGTTTCCTCAGTGTTAAATTATTTTTTGTTTTCATTTTTATTCTATCAAAAAAATTTTTTTTTTCAAATTTTCACAAGCAGGTTCTTGTAGGAAATTTAATTTCCTACAAAAAATATTTGATATCATACATACGTCAAATGAACGCAAAAAGAGTTACAGAGCTTTGAATGTCAACGAAAAATGAACTTGATTTTTCCTTGACATTTAAAGCCCTGTAACTCTTTTTGCGTTCATTTGACGTATGTATGATATCAAATATTTTTTGTAGGAAATTAAATTTCCTACAAGAACGTGCTTGTGAAAATTTGAAAAAAAAAATTTTTTTTGATAGAATAAAAATGAAAAATAACAAAAAATAATTTAACACCGAGGAAATTAACCCGACCGGCATGAATGTCAGAAAGATGTCTTTTTGATATCAGAAAGATAACATAATTTATTAAGATAACTTTGTGATATCAAAAAGACATCTTTCTGACATTCATGCCGGTCGGGTAAATTTATGTCGATCTTCGAAGCCCCGTAACTTTTTCCCAGTTTATTTGACGTACGTAATGCATCACTTTTTTGTAGAGAATTTAATTTCCTACAAAATTATACCAGGCGGAATTGAAAAAAAAATTTTTTTCATAGTCTTAATAACGAAAAACTAAAATGAAAAATTTTCGCGTTTATTTTAGATTGGAAAGAGGACCCCCATTTGTGATAGCTCAATTTTAAAGATATCTGGCTGAAATGTAGCGAAGATTTTTTTTATAATATAAAGTAACTTTTGACTCATAAGAGGGTGAAAAAAAAATATTTGTTTTTTTTGAGGCACCCTAATATATATGTATGTAGGAGAGGGAAGTCACCAGTGCTATAAACAGCAGCGGAAGTAGTTCGGTGCTCGCCACGAGATCGCGCCCACCACTTGTAGTGTCTCTGGTAAGAAACTTATTTCAGAACTGTTAAATTCTGAACTTGAGACTATTCTGGCCCGGATACTCTTCCGTTATTTGACAGAGTGATAAGTACCTTTTTTGATGGTAATATAGTACATTCTATATTACATAATGACAAAAATATTTATGATCAATGTTTCCATGAATAATTTTTCTTAGAAATTAAACTTGGACTTTCAAAAAAAAATGAGTTAAATAAAAAGTATAGAGTCTCTACTGTACAAAAATTCACAATTTATTTAATTGATTGCATAGGAATTTAATTATATATAACTATATACACTCATGCCATAAATTAAAGGAACAGAAAAACTTTAGAAATTTTTTAGTGATTTTTGAAAGGCTGTAACTTTGTGAACAATAATCGTATCGAAAAACAAAAAAAAGCATTTTGTAGCTTGAAATCTCTAGTTTCAACTCATTTTCATCAATTTTTTTTTTAGACCTCCAGCCATTGCGCAAACATGAGAAATACCGCGAGAAAAAAATTTTCTAAATTTTTCCTTTTCTTTGAGAGAGTCCACGGGCTGCGAAAAAAATCGTTCAGCTAAACCAATGCATAGGTCGGATAGCAAATTTAATCAGCTTTAATTTCCATTTTTTTGGAGATTCGTACGATAACTTGTCGCTGAGATATCAGCCTTCAAACGGAAAATGATCCTTTTGGGTTTGATCGTCGATATTTCAGGTACTAATGAGCGCACAGTAAATTTGAGGGTGGCGTTGAAAACTTGAATAAATTCCCTACAAGACCCTTTTATCAATTTTTATGAAAAAAATTTTTTTTTATCCTTAACATCCCTATGAAGTGAGTACAAAAAAGTGACTTTTTTTGGCTAAACAGTAAATCAACCGCTACTTTGTAAATATTGTTAAAAAAAATAATGTTGCCAGGGAATTTTTTAGCTTAATGTACCCCCAATAACCCTGTAAATTTTTAAATTGATCCATCGAGCCGTTTTTCGGGGTGGATTGATCAAAATTTTCCAAAACAATTAAAGGAACAAGTTTTGTTCCTTTAATTTTGTTATGACTATCGAAATGAAAACAATTATCGATTTTTCATTGTTTTTGTCAATTTGGTACTCCTTAGCAGTTAAAATTAAGAAAAAAAAAAATTTTTTTTTTAATTTTTTTTTTTTGATTTTTTTTTCTGAATTTTTTTCAAATTTTCTTAAAATTTTTTTTGAATTTTTTTTTTTTTGTGTTTTGAAATGTTTAAAACATTTTAATGCTGTGAAATGCCCGTGTTTGTGTCTGTCCGTGTGTGTGTGTATTTGTGCGTGGGTGTGTCTATGTGTTCTAATATCGTGTGTTGCCTCCTCTACTTCTAATAACTGCACGCAACCGATTTCGCATACTAATGCAACGACGAATTGCCAATTGCGGAATCGTTTGCCAGATTCGCTGCAATGCACGTTCTAATGCAGCTAAATTCGGCAAATTCGGATATTCCCGGCGCAATCGACGCCCCATTATATCCCACACATGCTCAATAGGATTGAGATCGGGACTCATTGGTGGATGTCGTAGCAACGTTATGTCATGTCTCTCAAAAAATCGTCTAGTCACGTTGGCTGTGTGAGGGCGAGCATTATCTTGCATAAAGATGAATCTCCTCACAGCTTGTCGTCGAGGCAAGACAATTGGCCTCAAAATTTGGTCAATGTAGCGTCTGGCGTTGAGGGATTGACGAACGATTACTAGAGGAGTTCGCCACAACCATGAAATCCCAGCCCAAACCATCACCGATCCTCCATTGAAGGCAGCAACAGGGCGAGTGAAGTTTTGTAAAAAACGTTTACCTTGGCGACGCCAAACTCGGGGCCTTCTGTCGTCACCGTACAGGTAAAACCGAGACTCATCAGAGAACAAAACATTGGTCCATTGCCTTCAGTTCCACCCAAAATGTTCGCGAGCGTACGCTAGACGAGCTCGGCGATGTCTGACCGTCAGCATTGGTACCCGAACCGGATTTCTGCCTCGCAACCCAAACTCACGAAGACGATTGGTCACTGTTTGGCGTGAAATGTTTCGAGGTTGTCATCGTCGTCGTTGTTGTTGTCGCTGTCGTTGTTGTTGCTGTTGCTGTCGACGGTTTGGAACATCCTGAGCAATGACTCTCGCATAAACAAAAGGTTCTTGCCGAGCACGTCGAACTATTGCTCGATCATCGCGAGGAGTCGTTTCACGTCGACGACCTTTTCCTGGCCGTCGTCCGTATCCAGCTGTCTCTTGATATCGCGTATAGGCACGAGACACGACCGATGCGCTAACGCCTAACATGTCACCGACATCCCGATACCTGTAACCCTCTTCAACGAGAGTTACTAGCCGAGCGACTTCTGGCTCAGATAAATGCCGCCTAGGCATGATCAAAAATTTAAAAAAAAATAAAGTTTGCAACAATTTTTAACAACTTTTTTTTTTTAATTTATCAAAATTAAAAAAATAAAGATTAGTTTTGAAAAAAACTGTTTTTTTTTTTTTTTTTAGAGTACAAATAAACTTCGCTGAGAGTATCAATAATTAATCGCATAAATTTTCGTAGGTTGAGTACATGAATACCGGTTAGGAATATCAACTTTAATTTAATGCAATTAATTTGGGATAAGGAAAATTGTGGTACGCCTATGCCGAATCATGTCAAAATTCAGTGAGCATTATTTCCTGAGATGTTTGAAACATTTTGAAACACAAAAAAGAAAAAAAATTAAAAAAAAAATTTTTTTTTTTTTCTTAATTTCAACCGCTAATGAGTACCAAATTGACAAAAACAATGAAAAAACGATAATTGTTTTCATTTCGATAGTCATAACAAAATTAAAGGAACAAAACTTGTTCCTTTAATTGTTTTGGAAAATTTTGATCAATCCACCCCGAAAAACGGCTCGATGGATCAATTAAAAAATTTACAGGGTTATTGGGGGTACATTAAGCTAAAAAATTCCTTGGCAACATTATTTTTTTTTAACAATATTTACAAAGTAGCGGTTGATTTACTGTTTAGCCAAAAAAAGTCACTTTTTTGTACTCACTTCATAGGGATGTTAAGGATAAAAATAATTTTTTTTCATAAAAATTGATGAAAGGGTCTTGTAGGGAATTTATTCAAGTTTTCAACGCCACCCTCAAATTTACTGTGCGCTCATTAGTACCTGAAATATCGACGATCAAACCCAAAAGGATCATTTTCCGTTTGAAGGCTGATATCTCAGCGACAAGTTATCGTACGAATCTCCAAAAAAATGGAAATTAAAGCTGATTAAATTTGCTATCCGGCCTATGCATTGGTTTAGCTAAACGATTTTTTTCGCAGCCCGTGGACTCTCTCAAAGAAAAGGAAAAATTTAGAAAATTTTTTTCTCGCGGTATTTCTCATGTTTGCGCAATGGTTGGAGGTCTAATAAAAATTGATGAAAATGAGTTGAAACTAGAGATTTCAAGCTACAAAATGCTTTCTTTTGTTTTTTGATACGATTATTTTTCACAAAGTTACAGCCTTTCAAAAATCACTTAAAAATTTCTAAAATTTTTCTGTTCCTTTAATTTATGGCATGAGTGTATATTACAATAAAATATTATTGTTGGTCAGATAAAAATTAATTTGTAAATAATAACAATAAATAACTTCATAATAATTTAAACTGCAAAATTCTAAGTATAAAAAAATCGTTTTTATTTTTAAGTACTTTATGAGCCTTGAAGTAGCAGACATTTTAGATATTTTTTTATTTTCTATTGACATCGTACGAAGTATCAGGTTAAATTTATTTTAAAATCTCCACATGTAAATTTTTAGAGTTTTTGTAAGAATGAA
>OZ024710.1:8844441-9062634 GCA_964016945.1 Microplitis deprimator | reverse complement strand
CGTTTAATGTTACAATCGACGCGTTTTATTGAATTCTAGAGCTGATTGAAATTTGAAATCGATTGATTCAGTCGTTTTAAAGATACCCGTGAAAAATGAATCATACATGGCCATGTATGGCCGTATATGGTTCATATATGGCCATACATGGATCATATATGGCCATACAAGGCTATGCATGACAATATATGACCATGTATTTCCGTAATTTATTAAACATACATGGCCATAAATGGCCGTTTATAGTCCATGTATGGGCGTAAATGGCCATACATGGAAACGTATGACTATTAGGGTATGTTAAAAAAAAAAATAATTTTTTTTTTAGGTATCATAGTCTCAAAAGTTTCTTTGGGACCTAAAAAAAATCCTCCTTTTGCTTCCACGTCACTAAATATTCTTTGTCTTCCTCACCCACTTTCTTGGCTATCTCATTGCATCTCAGTAGGTGCACTAGCGTTTCCTTTCCCTCACCACAGGCCCTGCATGTCCAGCACGCAAAACCTTTCTTTCCCGCTCTTTCTATATTGCCGCATCTTACCCTCGCCCATACCTCTTTATCTTCTCCCTTAATCTTGTCCTTTTTCCAGTAGTGGTCTTTGTCTACTTTTATTCTGATCTTTTTATATAGCTCGCAGTATGTTGACTTCTCAGTCGCCTCCAAGTCCTCTTTTATCGCTTTTTCCCTCAACTTTTGAACCCCCTCGTTTAGTTTTTCTTCAATTAATTCACTTTCTTCGTTTCTGTATATCATCCCGATTGTCTCTTCGCATCCCATTTCTTTCAGGGTTTTTTTCACTGCCTTTCCCCACCTTGCCGGATTCCCATTTGAAATTCCTCGCATTTCTTCCTTCACCACTATTCTTGGCCATCTTTCCTCATCCATTCCGATGCATTCTTTTAGGTATCTTATCGCTCTTTATTTTATTATTATTTCTATACTCTCTATCCCCATCTCTGCCCTCCAAATGTATCCTGGTTCGTTCCTTCTCACTCCTAGCGCCATTTTACACAATCGCTTCTGCACTCTTTCTATCTCCTCTGCCTTCTCCCATCCCCATACCTCCACACCATACATTGCCACTGACCTCGTGATCGTATTCATCAAGTATATTCTTTCCTTCATGTTGTTCCTTCTGCTTCTTTTCATCACCCCCCAGGCAACATTTACGGCTTTTTTGTGCCGTCTTAGCCATCTCCTTTTGATGTTTTCCCATCCCGTTTCTAGTTGTGAACCAGAATCCTAGATATTTGAAATCTTTTACCTCCTCCACTTCTTTTCCCTTCGTATCTCCATTCTCTTTTTCCTTTTGCACACCTCGAACGCGAAGCGGAGAGGTTGTGCTTTATAACGGACTTGTCAAGGTCACGCGATTTTTTCCCGTTAAACTGTATATATTACTTTCATATCACACTTACACGTTATAAAAACCACATTAATCAAAAGAGGAACACTAATTAATAAGACTGATACTTTCATTAAGTTGTCCGATACGTATTATAATAAAAAAAAGTTCAATAAAAAATATGTATCGTGGACGTCATTAGTCTGTAGTCCAAAAAAAGTCTGTGGTACGGATATCTCGTGAACGGCTTGACAAAATGACTTTATTTTTTTTTCACTGTCTTCAGAATTATGCAAAGAAGGTCCTTTTCGAAGATCACTACTGTAGTCCTTCTCGTTTTTTTTTTATAATAAATCATTCCTATTAAGACCGACACCATGTAAACAAACACACACTGTTGCCATTGTTTTATTTTATCGGAAATGTTTTTTTTTTTATGATCGTACTTTGCTGATATCATAAGGTCCTACTTTACCATCTGATAATTTTATTTTTATTGCCAACTGTCATAGAATTAACTGAAATACAAAAAAAAAAAAAAAATACGACAAATTTCTTTCTAGATGTTTTTTAAAAAATTTTGTAATCAAAAATGAAAATTAATAATTTATATATTTTATTGTAACATGAACGTTTGAGGTGTGCACTTTTAGATTTTCCAAACTTTTTTGCTTCTTCTCCCGTTCCTGCACACCAAGATCTTGGTCTTCTTTACATTTACCTGCATTTTGTTTTCCTTCACATATTTCTCTAGCTCCTTCAGCATTTTTTTAAGATCCTCTTCATTTTCCTCCACGTATGCTATATCGTCTGCAAACTTCATCACGTATATCCTTTGCTTTCCCATCATTGCACCCCCGATCTTTTTCCTCTCTAGTGTCTCTTCTACTTCATCTATGTCGATTCCGTACGCTGCTCCGCTCATCGGACATCCCTGCCTTACTCGTTTTTTCGTCTCAAACTTTTTTGTTGTTTTTCTTTTTCCCATCTTTACTTTGCAGTATGTTCGTCTATATGCTATCCTTATCATCCTGTGCATCCTTCCTTTTATTCCTTTCTTCCACGCCTTTATTTTCCATTTTCCCCGCTTCACCGTGTCGAAAGCTGCTTTAAAGTCTATAAACCCTATGTACAACTTCCCTCCTTTCTTTTTTAGCTTGTTGTTAATTATTCCATTCAGTACAAAGATGTGATTTCTCCCGCGATATCTCTCAAACGAATTATCCGATTGAGATGGCTAAGGTGGCAATCAACGCGTTTTATTAAATTCTAGAGCTGATTAGATTTTGAAGTCGATCGTATAAGGCGTTTCTGAGAAATCAATAAATAACTAAAAAAAAAATTCTTTTTTTTCGTAATTCGCTAATATTTTGAAGTCTACATGGTCAAATGATCTAAAATTTCCAGGAAAGTTGATGACCAACAAGCTCTTTCGATTGCTGCCTTAACCATCCAAATCGGTTCATTAGTTAAAAAGTTATAAAGACACACACACACACACACACACACTCGGACATCATTCTAAAAATAGTCAGAATAGCTTCCTAGGACCTCAAAACTAGACGTCTGATGAAAACTCGATTTTCGAAAATCGGGGTGAAAACAATAACTTCCCGAATTTTTTGAAAATCGTTGATTTTCTTAGCGGAAAGTTAAAAAATCGGTCTGTCAGTTGACCCTGCGGGCCGGCCTCAAAACTTCCCGCTGTTTTCGAGCTCCTTGAGCTCGAAAAATTGTCGTGAATACATTTTCGAGCTCTTCGAGCTTTTGTATGCCGTTATTTTTGAAAAAAAAACCGCTTTTTACCATTTTTTCTTCAACGATATTTCTCAAACAAATTGACTGATTGAGACGGTAGGGGTGCCAATCGGCGCGTTTTATTGAGTTCTGAAGCGGATCAGATTTTGAAATTGATTTATCTAGTCGTTTTAGAAAAATTTCAAGAAAACCAAAAAAAAAAATTTTTTTTAAATTCTTCCGTTCACGGTTTCTCTTGAACGAATAAACCGATTTTGATGGTTGAGGTAGCATTCGATGCGGCTTATAGAGTTTCAGAGCTGATTAGATTTTGGAGTTGATCCATCGAGTAAATTAAAAGTTATCTAAAACAAACACTTTTGAAAAAATTTTATTTTCGGAATATCTTCGAACGCACTCTACCGATCAAGCTCAATTATTTACAGCTTCTAGATATTAACAAACCGCGTCGAATGACACCTTGACGATCAAAATCGGTTCATCAGTTCAAAAGTTACAGATATTTACATACGTGCGCACGTACATACACATACATTCACTCGGACATCATCGTGAAATTAGTCAAAACAGCTTCCTAGAACTTCAAAACGTCAAGATCTGATATAAATTCGGTTTTCGAAAATCGACCGAAACCAATAACATCCCGAATTCTTGAAAATGTTCAATTTTCTTAGCGGGAAGTTAAAAAAAAACCTGAAAACGGTCGACCCAGTGGGCCAACCCGAAAACTTCCCACTCTTTTCGAGCTCAGAATGCTCAAAAAAGATTTGAGTGGCAGATTTTCGAGCTCTTGAAGTCAAAAAATGTTTATTTCATTGTTCAACCAAAAAAAAAATACATTTAGCTATAAAGAATTAATTTTTGTCGTATACGCAATATCTTTAAAACGAATCAATCGATTTGGACGTTCTTGGCTGCAATCGAAAGGGCTCATCAAGACTTAGAACTAATTACATTTTAAGGCAAATCGGATTAGTGTTTTAAGAGTTATATGAAGAAAACTTAAAAAAAAATATTTAAAAAATTTTTATTTTTCGTATAACTTGTGAACTATTCAACCAATCGACTTCTAAATCTAATCAGATCTAAGTCTTGATGAGCTCTTTTCGATATTATATTTTTGTATATTTACTCTTGAAGCCATAGTTTTACATATATTTGTCCTACATACAAATGTCCTGCATAGAGATATCTTGCACAGAGATGTCCTGCACAGAAATATTTTGCATAGTGTTACGTTCTGGCTCTAATTAAATTTAAATAAAAATTTTAGAAAATTTTTTTTTTGGAGTCTCGAATTATTTATTCGCCACGGTGGACGAATAAACGGTTCGACACTTCTTAGAATCATAAATAAATAATAATTTAATAAATCGTTACTTTGTTGGAGATATTATTTTATTCATCACCAACAATGTAACGGAAATCTCTTGCGATAAGAAAGTCGCCGTGGCTCGCGGATAGTCTAAATAGATGACGATGCATGAGACCCGGGCCACGACGATTCTCTCATAGGAAACCTGAGATGCAACGTTAACACTTTTGATAATGTATAATACTAAGGAGCGACAGAATCAAGGCAGTCGATCACAAGATCTAGTAGAGCTAAGAACTCTACACAAACCTGCTGGCTTGATCCTGTCACTCGGACTTTAAGGCAAAATATATATACGTATTTTATCAAAATACGCACTCCTTATTTTAAAACTTTGGGCGCCGCCACCGGCAGCCCAATAATCACATACCTCTGTTGGGCGCCGCCACCGGCAGCCTAATATTCTCACCCGTTTGGGCGCCGACACCGGCAGCCTAAGCACTTCCTTTCCGAATCCAAAAAAAATTCATGCCAAGAAGCCGAAGGTCAGGCAAGAAGGCTCAGCTACGTCGCGTATTACAAACGATCCACGAGGATCTCGGTCGCTCAATTCACCAACGTCCCCGCTTAGAGATCGTTGCCGAGGAAGTCCTCCTCGATCCGGTGACGTTGGTCGTTCGAAAAGAGTTTCCAAAGTCGGGTATCGTGGTGTCGGAGTTGAGTGAAGTGTCCAATAAACACCATCAACCGCAAGGTCAACCCACGTTCTGGACGGGTATCAGCAGTGGAACGCCGCTACCAACTATTGACGTGAGCCAGCGAACACCACCTTTTGGGACCATCCCGTTCCACGTCCCTCGCTACGGGTATTACTCCGAGGCCCATTTCAAGGACACCGGCAGCGACGACTACGCCCCAGCTGAGGCGGAAAGGTTGAAGCAGAAAGGGATTATTTGGGCCGACTTATGGGGCCCATAATGGTAAGTCAATAAAACTTTTTGCATAAAATAAAAGGTCAACAGCTGACGCACCTGGGGTCTATCGACACCCTAACGACGTCAACCTGGTCAAATAAAAAATTATTCTGTCTGATAATAGATAAGCCAGAATGTAACAATAGAATAATTTTGACATCGAAATATCTTGTAATATAATTGTCCTTAATTGTAATTATGCCGACTTAGAAATTTACTACAGAGAGATATCCGAGCATAAAAATTTCTTGCATAAAGTTTTCTGTTGGTACGCTTGTAACCATGGACGGTATGAATCACTGGTTCTGACTGTAGATGGCTATTCGTCGGCCGCGTGGCGTAGGAAGATTGTTAAACTTTTAAGTTTAAGCGTGTTAGTCCTTCGGCTGAAGAGGAGAGCCCGTATATATGTTGTTGGCACCGGGTACACTCAACGGTTTCTTACGTCTTTTGAGCCGAAGATCACGAAAATCGGGTCCGTTTTGTTCAAAAGTGGTGCAAACAATTGTTAATAACAATTTAATTGTTTAAATGGGAATAACTCCCGAACGGCTGGTTTGTTGGGGCAGTGTAGAGGAAACAAAATGTTCAGAACGAAAAAATATACAAAAAAGGTATCATAGTGGTTTTTCGTATCTCAGATATTTTGCGAGATATGACCAAAAAACGAGCGAAGCGCTCGGACCTCTCACTCTCGCACAAGCGGCTGCCTATGCGCGAGCTCTCTCTCGCGCCAAATCGCGTCAGATGCTTGACAGGCAGAAATTTTTCTAAGTTTTTTACACTAAAAATGAGAGAAAAAATAAAAAAAATCAATAAAATGTTGATACCACCAATCGACTGCATTTTTCCTGAAACGAATTTCTGTCGTATCGTCCGGAGACGTTTTTCTCCAATCTGGACTTTGGAAAAATCAATTTGTTTATAACATTTAAAAAAAAAAAAAAAAAAACGTCTCCGGACGACACGATAGAAATTCGTTTCAGGAAAAATGCAGTCGATTGGTGGTATCAACATTTTATTGATTTTTTTTATTTTTTCTCTCATTTTTAGTGTAAAAAACTTAGAAAAATTTCGGCCTATCAAGCATCTGACGCAATTTGGCGCGAGAGAGAGCTCGCGCATAGGCAGCCGCTTGTGCGAGAGTGAGAGGTCCGAGCGCTTCGCTCGTTTTTTGGTCATATCTCGCAAAATATCTGAGATACGAAAAACCACTATGATATTTTTTTTGTGTATTTTTTCATTCTGAACATTTTGTTTCCTCTACACTGCCCCAACAAGCCAGCCGTTCGGGAGTTATTTCGATTTAAACAATTAAATTGTTATTAACAATTGTTTGCACCACTTTTGAACAAAACGGACCCGATTTACGTGATCCTCGGTTCAAATTACGTAAGAAACCGTTGAGTGTACCCGGCGCCAAAAAAATGTATACGGGATCTTCTCTTCAGCCGAAGGACTATGTATGTCAGATAAATTTGACCAAAATATACATAAGCCACCTCCCATCACAAAAAAAAAAAAAAAAAAAATCAAAAGCCTCGAAAAAAAAAAAAAAATAATAATAAACCATTAAAACTAAGTACTGTAAACAAACAAAAATTTTTTTTTTCTTAAAATCCACTAAATTTCCATAATGGTGAGAACAGCTAAATTTTTTTTGTTAGGTCAAATATAATTTCATTATACTGTTGAATGAAAATTAGTTGTTCTCATAACTAAATATATACGGTTAACCGTATCATCCTACTTTAGTTCCTGTAACTAAATATTATTTGTGTAAGTAATTATTAAATTATGTTGATATTTATTATTATTTTATAGTCGTAGCAACTTTAAGAAAATCATTATGTTCAGTAAAAAATCTCAGTTGATTTAACGATTAGGGTTTAATTCTTTCAATGATTTCTTTGAATTTAATATAACTATTTTTAGTCAGTTACATTAACAATAAAATAGTCGAATTAACTAAAAAATAGTTACTGCAACTAAATTTAATTGTTACATTAACTAAAACTAGTTTTTTATTATAACTAAGAAAAATATTTGTCTCCGTACTTCACAACTTTTTTTTAGTTGCAACTACTGATTTTTTCTCTTAATATATTCATTATTTATTAGTGTGAACTATATCACTAATTTAAATAGCGTATACTTTTTCCTAGAAATAAGTGAATATTCACTGCTAAATACTGATTTTCACTAATTTTTTTTTAAGAGAGTAAACAACAATAAATTTTCGTTCGGTTATTGCCATTGGGCTTTGAAATTGACATATCGTTCTCACCAAGCGTCAATACAGGAGAATATTGAGTATATACATATATATATATATATATATATATATATATATATATATATATATTGATTCAATACTATCCATTATCACGATAAGAGTGCGAAGATATTTTCAAAGTGAGTGGAAGAATCTGGTAAAATGTATAGAGTTGTATATGGATGGATCGTGGGAATTGACAGTTGGACTCTTGTTGTAGTGGTCGGAAGGTTCACGATTCCAGCCACCCTCGATGACAGGAAAACCGAGTGGCTTTACAGGGCCGTCTATCCATACTCTGTTACTACTTAAGAAATATAACTTGTACTTTTCGGGTGAAATACTTTTATTTTATTATTGTAAAATATAAAAAATAATTTTATCACATAAAAATTGAATTTATTTTATTATATTTTACTATTAATCGATTTAATAAAATAAATGAATAAATATGCATATTATCGACGGGCAATTTTTATATGACGATGCTGTCTATTTCGCACAGTTACAGAGTGAGGTATAAAAGGTTTTCCTGTTTAACAAAATACCACCTCCAAACCATTAGCTCGTCAACCAACGCTTTAGTGCGATTTCTTGCTTTATAGAAAAAACAAGATCTTTCAATCCATGAAATTCTACAGTCTTAAGTCCCTTAACCTCGAGAAAAAACATCTGTGTTTATCTTTTGATTTTATTTTTATACTTTAAATTAATAAGGATACGAATTTGATTTCAAGAAACCGCAGCATAACAACCCACTGAACCCAGTAATTACACGGAAAAAAATAAATACACTGTAAAAAATAAGGTACTGACATCAAACTCCCTAGAAGTTTAACGAATTTCCCCTTCAGTGAAAGCAAATTCGTTTGAACCAACAAAAACTAGTTTGTCTCAAGAAAATCATTTTTATTGAATTAAAATCTCTAGTCGATTATGAGAAATGGATTAAGCGTTTATGTTAAAGTTTTTAAGTTTGACCTTAATTAAACTAACATTCGATTGAATAGTAAAATATATTTTAATTAAAGTTTTGATGTACTTGATTTAAAAATAAAAACTTGTTGAACCAAACTTTTTAGTTTTCAAAAATTTAACTGAAACTCTTGAAACGTTTGGTTTGACAACTTTACATATTTCAATGAAACAAAAGTAGTTTCCTATAATACCGAACGTGTCGTGGCAACCGACTAGTTTCTTGGAGAGAGAATCCGATGAGGTTAAAGGAATAATTTCACGCACTCACATTAAAACTGAAAAATATTCGACAAGATTATAAATGCATTTGTTACAAAATATCGAACTATATTTGAATGGAAGTCTTTATATTATTGATTCGATAAAAAAAATTATTTATAAAAAGAGTCACATATTTATCTCGTTTAGATCAATCTATAAGCAATTGACTGTATATATTCATTCAATATGAAAACGAAGTACTAGAAACACAACTAAACCAAAACTTTCCTACTGGTTCTGTAGTGTAGCGGTAAAGCGTCTAACTCTCGCGCGTAAGGTGCTGGGTTCGAATCCCCCGGATGGCAAAAATATTATTTAATTTTTCACTAAAAACTGTAAGTATATGTTAGGATGGTTGTAAAGTATAATTGATGAAATGTAATAATATAATGTAATTGTCTTAATACTTTATAAAAAAAAAAAAAAAAAAAAAAAAAAAAAAAAAATAATAATAATAATAATAATAATAATAAAAAATAAAATCAAAAATAAATAAATACATAAGAAAAAAAAAATTTTTTTTTAATGAATTATTAATGAGATAATTAAAGGCAATATTCATTTGATTCAGATTACTGTTTTTTTGGATCAATTCAATACAGCAATTTGAAATAACTCGATTTTTTATTAAATCAATTGCATGGGCAGTTTCTACGGACCTAAAAAAGTATTACTTTCAACACTAAAATTCATTTGCTTTAATAAAATTTTGACTTAACTGAAAATTCATACCTTCAATCACCTTACAATTTACTTTGAGTGAAATTTTTAATTATTTTACATAAAAAAAAAAACATTATTGCATCAACAGCATTAATGACTTGAACTAATTTCTATTTTTTTTTTAATGAAAAAATTTACTGAGTTATATCAAATACTATAGAGTTAGTTTGAACTACTTGGTACCTTCCCTCAAGAAACTCTCAGTTGGAGCAAAATGTACTGTCAAACGTAGAGGGCGGTAGGCTCAATCGCTTGACGCGCTTGGCTGTATCCAAACGCATGGAGTACTTGAGCCAAACAAATCTGGTTTGATGTCAGGAATCTTTTTTTACAGTGTAGCAGTTACCGATTATTCCGGTAACTACAACCGATTATTTCGGTTCTACTGACGAATTTCAGTGGACAAAAAAAAACAATATCTGAGGTATGTTACACGGGATTTGTGTACGAGTGTGCGGTACGTGCGCGCGCGAGTGTGTGTCCGTGCGTGTGTGCATGTGTGCGAGGGCGAGTGTGTCCGCACGTGTGCGAGTGCCTATGTATGTGCGTGTGTATACGTAACTGATACCAAAAAAATCGGTGATAGCTACCGAAATAACCAGTAACGGTTACTGAAATAATTGGTAACAGATACCGAAAGAATCGGTAACAGCTAGCGAAAAGCAATCGGTAATTGCTACCGAAATAATCGGTAGCTGTTACCGAAAATTAATCCGTGGCGGTTACCGATTGCCAATCAGTAGCTGCTACCGATTATTTTTTTTCCGTGAATTCTTATTTATTTCAAACAAACTTAATACTATTTTTTGGTTTTAATAAAAAAAAATCTGTCTATCGGTTGACCCTGCGGGCCAGCCCCAAAACTTTCCGCTGTTTCGAGTTCCTTGATCTAGAAAACATTGTTGTGAATACATTTTCGAGCTCGAAAATACTTTTGTATGCCATTGTTTTCGAAAAAAATCTTTTTTTAGCATTTCTATCTCTTACGATATCTCACAAACGAATTAACCGATTTTGATGGTTAAGGCGGCAATTCCCAACTAGAAATTGTAGTGAGGCGGTAGTTTGCTCCAAATGAGGCATGCCGAATGTCAAACTTGTGGCAAGTGAGGCATCCAAACGAGGCCGATGTTTAGGAAGTAACGCAGTTGCGAAACAGCTTTACTTGGCTTCCGCATTCGGCGGCAGTTTGGAAGCCGCACTTGCTGCACGGATACTATGCCTAAAGTGTCCTAAGCTTAGCTCTCGAATTCGGTGGCAGTTTGGAAGCCACACTTGCTGCAAAGGTCCTAAGCGACTCTCAAGCGACCGAGTATAAAAATTTAAACTAAATTAAAAAAAAAAATTACTCGATTTCTGTATTTTTTTTTTGTTCATCATTTTGGTTCTGTGGGAATCATCAGTTATGTGATTAATTTAAGTCCTAATCTTGTAGAATTTTTTTATTTCGAGAAAAAACGCTATAGTTGTCAACTAACCGCGCACGCTTTAGTGGGATTCGAACCCGGGACCTAACGAACGAAAGACCGACGCACTAACGACTAGGCTACGCTACTTTTTTATAATTAAAGTTTATTTCAGAAAAAAAAGAACAACATAAGTAAATGGTTTACAGGCAGATATAAACTTAAAAAATACCTTTGTAACAATATTTGTATTTATGTGTAATACGTATAGTTTGATGGCGATTGTTTGTCGCTCTCGCAAACTCGATGTATTTTGCCTAATGGCGGTTCCTTCTGGATGTATTGTAGTAATATGCTTATGCTAAGATTTTTATATGGTTTATAGTATAACAGTAAAAAAAAATGGAAAAAAAACTGTTTATATATGGTTTGAGATGAGCGTTACTTACTGACTAGGGTATCTATTTACATATTTACATTATTTACAAGTTTTAATTATATATATTCAGCTCCTATGGCTAGTCTTCTTTTTAGTTGGACTATCTCTGGTGTTCCATGGTCTATCCACCAGTATTTTTTAAATAATCTCTTGTGACACATTGCGTCACATCTGGGTATGGACGTTGAATAGACCGAGTTATTGGATAGTGTGGCTGGGTTTAGCGCTATTCTCTTATTGGCTTGGTTGCGGCTCCAGTGGTATAAAATTGGGATGTTATTTTTGTTTTGTACTAGGTTTAGTCTGTCTATGTATAGGAAAGCTTGAGGGGGAACGCACCCAGATTCGCATTGCTTAATGATTGCGGATTCTTCGTATGAAGCCAGATTATTGATCAATTCGTTATTTATGTTTTTGAGTTTACTGAAGTATTCTCTGGTTAGGTTAACTATGAAGGTGTCTATTCGCGGAATATCAGCCAGATCATATAGTAGGTCGTTACTTGTATATTTTCTGTAGTTAGTGTGGGCGCTTCTGTAGGTTCCGAGCGACGCCCTCAAACACTTCCTTTCGAAGACTCTATATTCTTCCATGGCAGCTGCTCCCATATTCCAGATGATTGGTGCTGCGTAGGATAAAATTGGCCGTACTAGTAGTTGGTAGCAAATTATTTTAGCTTTCCTTGATAGATATCTATTGTGGAATAGGCGTTTGTTTGCATTAAACGCTTTTTTCGCTTTTTCAAGCTGCAGGTTGGAGTGAGTGGTGCCTCTCATTAGATAGTCTAGGTGAATTCCTAGGTATTTAACTGATTTTTAGTGCGGGATGTCTATTGCGTTTTGTGTTCCTGGTTTGAATGTGGTTATTTTGAAGTTGTTTAAATTTACCTTTTGTAGTTTTGATAGATGTTTTTGTGGTTTTCTGAACAGTATTGATTCGCATTTGCTAGGATTTACTGAGAGGTTCCATATTGTATAGTGATGATTGATTTGGTTTACAATGGTATTTAATTTGGATTGTACTACGTTTGGGTATTTACCCGCTGCGTATACTATTACGTCGCCTGCGAATGCGGCTGAGTAAGTATTGTTATTGGTGTTGAGCTGGTATAAGTTTACTACTGCATTGGTAAATATGTTAAATAGTTTCGGAGATAGGACTGCTCCTTGTTGGAGGCCCTCAATTATATTAAAGATGATGGTAGAGATAAGTTCACCGTTCCAGGTTCTAAAGGATTTGCCTGTTGACATGTCTATCAGCATTAGGATTAGCCATTTTGGGAATTTTTTGTTGATTAGTATGCATATGAGCCCGTTGATCCAAACTGAATCGAAAGCTTTCTCCAAATCTAATAGAGCTGCTGCGACCATTTCATTTTTGTCTAAGTGTTTAAGGATGTCTGATGTAACTTTATGGATTGCATGTGATGTTGAGTGACTGAATTTGAACCCAAATTGGTTATTGGGGATAATTTTGTGTTCTTCACAGTGTGTTGAAATTTGTTTATCTATGACGACTTCGAAGGCTTTACTTATTGCTGGCGTTAGGCTGATCGGTCTGTAACTTGAAGGTGACTCTGGTGCTTTATCTTTTTTTATTAGTGGTAGTACTTTAGCGCACTTCCATTTGGATGGGAAATAGCAGTGGTTTATTGCATTGTTGAAGATGATTGTGAAGTTTTCTATTGTTTTGTATGGCAGGTGTTTAAGGACTATTGGGGGTATATTATCTAGGCCGCTTGATGATTTGTTTGGTAGTTTCCGTAATATGGACCATAGAGATGGTGGATCACAGAACGGATTGTAGGGTTCGTCGGATGTTGGATTTATTGCTTTGTTTGTGTTGTTGAAAACTGTTATAGTTGCATTGTCCCTTCTGTTGCGTTTGAGTTTATTACGCATTTCATTAGCTGCGTTATCTGCTAACTCTTTTATCTTTGTCCCATAATTGAGCGTTCTTGGTGCATTTACTGTTTCATAGTAGGCCCCGATGATGTTGAGCTTATCGACTTCGTCTGTAATGATGCATTTGTTGTTAGTTGTCGTTTTATTATTGACCTTGGCTCTATTTAATAGTACTGTGTCCTTCTGGTCTATATGTAAAACATTGATTTTTATAGGTTGTTTGGGCCTCAGCATTTTATTTATTTTGGGGAAAAAATTTTCTGGTTGCTTGTGGTTTATTGCTCTAATTTGAGATTCCCAGTAACTGGATGTTGATTTTTTAAATTCCGATATTAGTGTTTTTTTTGTGTCTTCGAGTGCTGATTTAGTATGTTGTGTTAGTGGTTGGCGACAATGCGGATCTTGTCTTCTTAGCTTATTAAGCAGTGTGAGTAGATGAGATTTTTCTTTTTTAAGTTTTTTAATTTGTGCGTTTAAGTACTTGTTCACACTATTGATTTTGTTAGTGTGTTTTGGGACTGTCTTCTCTATTGAATTGGTGATTGAATTGCTGATTATGTCTAGGTATTCGTCTATTTCTACTATGGTGAGATTATGATTATCTGGTATTTTTATATTTGTGTTTTTCTCTAGATGTTTTGTGAATTTCTTCCATTTGGTTGCTTTGTAGTTAAAAGAAAAGTGAGTTGGATTTGCGTTGTCTAATGCGTTGTGATTTAGAATAAATCGTAATGCTTTGTGATCGCTGTCGTAATCCGTGGTTTGAATAATCTTGTTGTTTACTTTGGAAAAACTGAGTCTATTGTCAGCCAAACATATGTCTAGGAATGATTCTAGATGAGTGGGCTCGTTTGGAGTATGGAATATTGCGTCAAATTTATGTGCTGATGTTTTTTCCCAATTTTTTAGCTGCCTGCCTCTTTCTGTTGTTACTGTATCTCCCCAACACAGCCTTCTTGCGTTCAGGTCACCTGCCATCAAGAAGTAATTGTTTTTTTTATCCAGTTTTAGTGAAGTCAGTAGGCCGTTTAATTCCTCTATGAACAGTGTTTTGTTGTTGTGCGGTGCGTAGATACTAATGATATATAAATTTTCTATTGTATCTGTTGAGATTTTTATTATTGTGTACTCCAGTATTTTGTTGTTGACTGAAGATGGGTTTTTTATTGTTTGATATTTTATGTTTGACTTAATTAATATTGCTGTCCCCCCTCCTTGCTTGGAGTTCGGTCTGTCTGTCCTAATGATGTCGTATTTTTCAAATGAGATTTTGTGGTTGTTGTTTAACTTAGTTTCGGATATTAATACTATGTCTAAATTTTTGTTTTCAGTATAGGTTTGCAGTTCATACCTTCTTTCATTTGTTTGAATCGAATTGACGTTTATTGCTGCTATTTTAAGATAGCTGTTGTTAGTTATGGGTTTAGTGATAGCCATTGTGGATGTTATTTAGGTTTAGGTTGTCCATTATGAAGTCAATTCTTCGCGAGTTTTCGCGTGTCTGCTCCGTTATCGAGCTGAGTTGTTGTCCCAGATTAAAAATGATTTCTTGCTTAAAATTATCTAGTATATTTTTGAAGCTTGATATGTCTAGAGGTTGGCTGGGTGTTGGGTATGGAGAATCCATACTTATTTGTTGTGCTTGCTGATTGGAATTTGGCGCACGGTTTTGGCTGTTTGATGCTATGTTAGCGAACGTGAGTGATGGATTTATGTTTCTGGCTGGTACATTCCTTTGTAACGGGCGTTGTGGGGGTGGGTTGTCGTTTCTGGGTTTTTTTTTAAATTTTAGTGCGAATTTTATAAACGGACATCCTTTGTATGAGGCTGGGTGGCCTACACCTCCGCAGTTTGCGCATATTAGCGCTGTTTTGTTTTCTTTGTTAATTATTTTGCAGTTGTTGGGGCCATGTGCCTCACCGCATTTTACACATCTGTATGTGCGGTTGCAGTTGTTACTTGAGTGGTCTAATCGTTGGCAGTTTCGACATTGTCTTATTGGCGGGGCTTTTTTGAATTCCCATGATATGAATTGGTTGGCTAGCGTTTTTATATCGAACAGGTTTTTAATGTTACTACCGGGTTTTAACTGTACAATGAAGTTGAACCGGGATGGGTTTTCTTTGCTGAAGTTGTTTTTTATAATTTTTTCTATCTGAGTATCATCCGTTATAAGGTCATTTAGCTCTTTTAGCACGTAATCTGCATCGAAGTTGCCTCTGATGCCTTTTATGATCAGGTTAATGGGCTTTCGGTTTTTTGGAGTAAAAGTATGGAATTCTATTTTTGAGCTGTCCAGTATTTTCAAAATTGTATCATAAATATTTAAGTTGAATGATGTAATTATTATTTCATTGGTGAGAGTTTGCTTGAGTATGAATTCATTTTTTTTTACCTGATTGTCAGTTAATGTTTTGATGATGTTGTGAATATCAGCATTGTAAACAAAGATTGGTTGGGGCTTTCCCTCTGCTCTGATGTTGTTAGTTTGGTTATTATTGCCTGTTGATTGCGCCGAGATGTCGTTGGTGTCCATTGTTGGATCGTTAGTGCTCTCTAGAGACGAAAAGCTGTTGTTTAATGGGAGGTCTTCTGCACTGTCGGTAATTATGGGTTTCGCAGTTTTCTTTGGAGTTTGCCAGCCGGAGTTACCAGAGCTGACGTCCGGTGGCGTATCTGTTGTATTTCTCCTCGCGTTTTTGAGGTTTGGAATTACATTTTTTATTGGATTTATTTTTTCAACCCCGTTTTTAAATAATTGTTCTATTTTTGCGGCACTGATCAAGTTATTTTTTAGTACTTTGTTCTTGATATGATCTAATGAGTCCGCTTTTGTGATGTTACCTGTCTGTGGTCTTTTCCTTTTTAGGTTATTTGGCGTCATCGTACCTAATTTTGCCTGAGGCAAAGCCTCAGCTGCTGATTTATTTTGCGAAATTGTCTTGGATTATTATACACTGCTTACTATCTTATAATAATCACTTTTTTTTTTTTTTTTTTTTATCACTTAACTTGATATAAATTCTGAATATCAATTTTTCACTTTTTCCGATGTAGTCTCAGTCTGATGCTCTACCAGTCTCACTAGGCTACGCTACCGACAGTGACTACTAGGTTTACTTGTGCTATATGAGATTGGAAGAATACATCACTTTTAAAACAGCAAAATATAATTGAATATCTATTATTAGTAATAACAAAAACATTTCTTATTTTTTTTTTTCGTCCACTATAAAATCCGGTATATCAGTAATTGCGATATGTGTAATTTTGATTATATAGTTATGTATAAAATTGTTTAAAAAGTATATAGGCTCTGCCTCCATGAAAAAAGTATATAAAAAAAGTATATGTTAAAATATAAAAAAAAAAAGTCTATTTTTCATATAAAAAAAATTTATTAAAAATATATAAATATATATAAAATACGTATAAAAAATATATACTTTAAATAGCTAACTTTTAGCCGATTTTCGCATAAATTTTATATATTTCAAATATATCTTAGAATATATAAAAAATATGAAAAAAATATATTAGTCGTATATTTTAAATCTATAGAAAATTTAATTGCGAAAATATAAAAAAATTATATAAAAAATATATTTTTTATATAATTTTTTTATATTTTTTTCACCTAGGTTGTTGGTTGGATTAAAAATCTATATTTTTTATATTTATTTTTCTCTTATTATTAAATAAACATAAAGAATTAATCATATAAAGTTGTCAATTAAACAGAAATTGTCCAGCAATAGTATTATAAGTAGATTAAAAAAAGGTTATGAGTACACGCGAAAGATTTACATTCAACAAATAAGCTCGGCAAGCCAACTTCGAGAAACCTTTGGAAGGCCTAACTTGCAGGAAGTAACGGTAACCGAAGGTTTACCGAAATTCGGCTTGCCATAGATGTCCCGAATTCCATCCATATTTGGCAAACCGATCTTCGCTTTGCCTAACATTGATGTAATAAGGCACATATTAGGCTTGCCTAAGTTAGGCAAGCCAAACTTGCCCCTTATTAATTCTTCGGCATTCCTCACTATAATTTCTAGTCGAGTAATCGACGTATTTTATTGAGTTTTAAAGTTGATCAGATTTTGAAGTCGATCGTATAAGTCGTTTCCGAGAAATCAATAGAAAACTAAAAAAAAAAAATTTTTTTTTCGTAATTCGCCAATATTTTCGAGTCTACTCCATCAAATGATCTGAAATTTTCAGAAAAGTTGATGACCAACAAGCTCTTTCGATTGCCGCCTTAACCATCCAAATGGATTGATTAGTTAAAAAGTTATAGAGCGTTCACATCCACACACACACACACACACACACACACACACACACACACACACACACTTGGACATCATTCTGAAAACAGTCAGAATAGCTTCCTAGGACCTCAAAACGTCCGCATCTGATGAAATTTCGATTTTCGCAAATCGGGGTGAAAACAAAGACTTCCTGAATTTTTCGAAAATCGTCGATTTTCTTAGCGGGACGTTAAAAAATTTTTTTTTAATAGTTTTTATTATCTTACATTTTTTTTATTACCTTACTTATTTTAGGCGAATCTCCCATAATGTGTCAAATTTTACAAAAAAAAAAAAACAAATTTGTTCTATAAAATTTTTTTAATGGAATTTTATTTAATTCTTAATAAAAATATTATTTCAATTAAGGTTAGATAGATTTCATTAAATGTGAATTATTGAATTTATATTAATATTTGAGAATAATTATTTTTTTTCAAATATTAGAAAAAATACAAATAATTAATTCTTATGAAATCATTCTACTAATTATATTAGTAGAATGATAAATTAATAAATGGTGTGTATATATACAACAACAGATCAACATTAAATATTTATGCAATATGTTATAATTTGTACCTCAAAAAAAAAAAAAAAAAAAAAAAACTGACGGATAAATAGCTGGTGGTGGTTATTGACACGCAAAACAAGTTGACTTTGGTGGTTCTCAGGTGGCTTGCCCGTCACTCGGAACACGCTTATGCCATTTCAACCCCTATCCATATACGAGAGGGGAGCACGATCGCCAATTGCAAGTTCTATAAGAGGGTGCCTTTAACGCTCCGCCCAGTGGCCAATCAAAATTTTAGTTCTTTTACCCTGTCAACGAAAGCTCTGGTGAATTCTAGCCAATGGGTGAAAAATACAGATAACCCTTGGCTTTAGTGATCACATCTAGATCACCTCCGAGGTCTCGATGACGGAAGCTCAAAATTACGAATCATAGATCACTACATGAGTTCTCGTCAGTAAGTTGATCTATTGAGTTGTGCGGGATTATTCGTTTTGTCGATAGCTTTTTTTCTTGTATTTAATAGTGTAAGTAAAAGTTTTAATTTAAGGTAAGTCATTTTTTTTTATGTTTTAAATTTAAATAAAATTTTAGTTGTAACTTTTCAATTGATTGTAATGGTTCAAGAAAAATTGGTTTATTTATTTTAAAGTTTATTATCAATTCCATTGAATGCTAGTTAGATTGCTATTTCATTAGAATATTTGAATATTAATATACTACATACTAAAATTTACTGATTCCAAAACGATCATAATTTTAAATTAATAAGTTATAAAATACAGTGAGTGAAATAAAATTAATAATAATTAATATCAATTCGTAATACAACAATTATAATTACACGGAGAGAAAAACATGGGAACTTTTCCCATTTGGCATAGGAGAAATTCCTATGTTGACAGCAAATTTTGCTTTATCATCATGGGAAATTTTACTAAGGAAAAATCAAAACATAACGATATTTTATGGAAATTTTACCGACATATTGTGGGAATATCTTCCATATTACCATTGGAAAAATTTCCATTTCGACATGGGAAAATTCCCTTTTTAACATTGCTGAAATTCCTATTTTGACATGGGTGTTTTTACTATGTGAACATGGGAATTTTTTCCATGATACCAGAGTAATTTCTTTTATATTAAGATAGAATTTTTTCCTAGGTTGACAACGAAAAAACTCCGCTGTTAACATAGTAAATATTCCTACGTTAACATAGTAAAAATACCCATGTTGAAATAGGAAAAAATTTTTATGTCGACATAGAAAAAAATGCTATGATGCATGGGAAAAGTCCACAAGAAGCTAAAACTAACAAAATACCAAATATTTTAATCATTATTATCATTTAGGCCTTAAAGCGATAAAATAGAGATGTGTGAAGGTTTTAAAATTTACGAAAATAGAGTTTCAAAGTTTTCAAGTAAATTTTCTGCAATTTAATTAAAATTTTTTTGTAGCACCTACCAATGAACAAATCTTATTACAAATTCAATTAATATAAACGTGTACGTAAAAGTCAATTACATCTTGTTTCCGACAGTATATTATCAATTCAATTAATTAATTAATCAGTTTATAAATATTTTATTTATATATGCATGAAAATTTCTACTTTGTTAACATGGGAATAATTTCCCTACGTTGACATTGAGGAATTTCCTAGGTCATCAAAGGAATTCCAGCAATGTTAACACAGGAATTTTTTCAATGTCTACATAGAAATTTTTCCTCTGTTACATAGTGATTTTTCCAATGTTAGCATAGGAAAATTTACCTTGTCAATATAGAAATATTTCCTATGTAATAAAGCAAAATTTTCTATGTGACATAGTTACAATTCACATGTTGACATAGTAAAATTTACAACGCCAACAAAGGAATTTTTTCCAAGCAAAATCGGGAAAATTCCCATTTTTTTCTCTCCATGTAGGAATTGGTTATATATTATTAAAACGATTTGATAGAAATTGAACTATTGTATTTTTCCTCATATAGTGGAATTCTTATAGAATTTTAAGATAACATGCCATTTTTAGTCTAGATTCCAAAAATATCATTGGTTCAAAAGTTTATATATCTTTTGTCGAAAAATACAACCTCATTTGAACTTCTACAGTACAGAAACAGAAATAAACTCAGCATAAAGGTTTAAATAAGGTTCTGGAATGCGTTATTAATACTCTTATTATAGTATTGCAGCAAGTACCATAAGTATGGCGTTATTTACTATACTGTATAGTACAGAAATCTTTGCGTAGGTTACATGTCTGTATAGCAAGATCGACTAAATCAGTATGGGCTTGAGTCCCATACTGCATTGAAGAAATGGCAATGCCACTAGGGTGGGTCACAATAGATCTTTGTGGAGTAGTCAATACACTACACTGAAAAAAAAGTATTTTTCCTCCCGGAACCCAAATAATTATCGATCTAGTATTTCTATAGTAAGTAAACGTATTGTTACTGCAAGAAACTTGGTATAATTTCTACCGCAATACCGAGTTTTCTTGTGGGACTAAAACTTTATACTATTTTACTATAGCAAATGCAGTGGTGTCTCCAGCGCTTACATACTTATCCTATAGCAATTTTTGTTTCCCGCATTTTGACCTCATGTTATCATGAGATAGAAATAAGAGTGCAAGTGACAACAAATATTAAAATAATGCGTGCAATATTCTTTTTTATAATTATTAAATTATTAATTAGTATTTATTCGTTTTTCGCCCTGATTCAGAAATCTAATTTGGAATAATTCAAACACGATCCAAAACAATTCAAAGTTGGCAAAATTGACTATATATAGGTATACACTCTAGCATGGATTGAATCATTCCAAATTAGATTTCTGAATCAGGGCGTCTCAATTGTTGACAGTACGTCTGTTATAATAAAAAATTCTCCGATTTACATACATTCCTGCATGTCAATAAAGTAGGGTTAAGTTTATTTTATTTTAATTGTGTTTTATGCCTACAGCAATACCAAGTTTTGCTACAGTCAGAATACGTATTGCTCTGTGAAATAAACTTTGGTATTCTTACCACAAGAATACCAGTATTGCTACCAGAACAAAACATTTACCGGGAGGAAAAAAACTTGTTTTTCAGTGCAGAAAAAAAACTATCTTGGCTGAATATAAATTTTCTTGAGTCAAGAAAATTTTTGGGTCAAAGAAGGAAGGCCAAAATTTTCTTCGACAAGTATTAAATTTACTTGAATTTTCAATGTTACGTCAATAAATCGTTTCTGAAGTCAAAAACTCTTTTACGGTTGAATTAAAATACTTATTCATTAATTCAAGATACTTCCTTTTTTTAATTGAAGAAAAATTTTTTTATTCAAGATTTGTTATTTACTTGTATTAAGAGTGAACTTATTTATTCGGAATTAATACATTTATTAAGGTAAATAGTTTTTTTTTTTTTAATAAGAACCTAAATTTACTTCATTCAATAACAAGATCTTTTTATTGAAGAAAATAAATTCGTTGTACTAACAAAAATCTGTTCTCCTGTTGGTAATATATTTTCTCTAGGCAAGCTGTATGACCGACTTGAGTGAAGAGTAAATTTTTTTCGCTGAAGACAATTATGTTCTTAAGTAATAAATTCTAAGTTACTTCCTCTTTCTCCCATGAGCCCAGTAAATGAATACTGAGTCCACATTATTTATTGAAATAAATTAAAATTAAATAATTGAATAATATTATTATAGTAAATAAATTAATTTATATAATTAAATAATATTAAATAAATTTGTAATTTTTTTTTCTAACGGAATTTTTTTTTTTATTTAAAATTTTATTATTTTTATATCGAAATTGTTTTATGAAAGATTCATATAATCTGTTCAGTATTTTGCTAGAATGTAACATTTTTCCAAATTATTGGTGATAGTATTTTTATTCTAAATTCTGTGTTTAAGATTGAAAAACATGACTGACCGTAAGGCCAGTGTTGCTTAATAGATGTAGGCAAAGTAAACATAGCCTTGAAAGGGCTCGGATGGCTTAGTTGGTAAAGCTCTCGCGCGACGGCAAATCGGTCGGGATTCGATTCCTGCGTTAAGAGATAATTGTTTTTCTCGATTAGTTACAATAATATAAATTGAGAAACTTTCCCTATCCGTTTTAAATGCTTCTGATAGAGAATTTATCTGCTTCACAGCATTGTTAATAATATTCAAACCGAAAAATAATTTTTTCGATAAAAAATAAAAAGTTTTTTAGCTCAATGAATTTGTTTGCTTAACTGAAGAAATTTATTTTTTAACTGAAATTATTTTTTTTTGTTTGCGACAAAAAAAAATTTCTTCGCCTAAGAAAGTTTTTTCTTGATTTATAAATTTATTTTTCTTAGCTCAAAAACATTTTCGTTTTAGCTCAAGCCTTTTTTTTCTTTTTTTCTTTACCAAAATAAAATCATTTTGGAGCAAGAAACTAAATTTTCTCGAGAGAAGAACATTTTCTTGAAACAAAATAAAAACATTTTAGAGTGAGAAAGTAAATTTTCTTGAGAGGAGAACATTTTCTTGAAACAAAATAAAAACATTTTCTTGAAACAAAATAAAAACATTTTTAAGTGAGAAAGTAAATTTTCTTGAGAGGAGAACATTTTCTTGAAACAAAATAAAAACATTTTTAAGTGAGAAACTAAATTTTCTTGAGAGAAGAACATTTTCTTGGAACAAAACAAAAACATTTTAGAGCACGAGACTGAATTATCTTGAGAGAACATTTTCTATGATGAAGATCAAATCAATTACGTCAAGAAATTGAATTTTCTCGAAAAAAAGAAAATTATTTTAAAACAAGAGAAACTTTCCAAACTAAAATGCGAATTTATTAAAGCAACAAAAAAAATTTCTTACGGCAAGAACTTTTTCTAAAAACAAGAAACGATTTTTACTTCATCCAAGAATAAAATTATGAAAAAAATATTTTATTTGAACCAAGTAAATTTTTTTTTTCTGCGTATTAAAACGTTTAGTGTATTCATCTTGAAAATTCGATTTTTTCTTCCTAAGTTTCAACCTCTATAACTTTTTTTCTATCATCTTTGAACGTATGACACAAAATATCTTTTTTGTAGAAAATCTAATTCCCTATAAGATTTCATAATTCCAAAATCAAAAAGAAAAATTTTACTCATAGTTATTTACAAAATAGAAAAAAAAATTTTTCAATGTATTTTAAATGGGAAAGGGGACCCCCCCTCCCTGTGCGCCAGCTCAATTTTTGAGATACAGAGCTGAGATTTTAGAAGGATTTTTATTTTATCAGAGTAACTTTTGAGATGTATTTAACCCTTCTTCGGTCCAGACATTTTCCATCTGAGTTAGGTGAGCGTCGCGTCGTCGTGTTAAATTGAACGCGCTGTTGCCAAATCTCAAACTGCGAATTTTATACGCTTACCCAGAATTAAAGTTTTTTTTTTTCTACAGAGAAAATTGTTAACATTTACTTTATTTGAATATAATTATTAATATTAAATAACAATTGAATTGTAAATAAAATAATGAAAGCTAAAACTTACCTGAAAAATCACTTCACTTCAATCCCTCGCGGTTTTCATGATACGGTTTGAACACTGTATTAAAAGAGTATAAACGTAGTCGATAACAAGTAGTTTTACCGTATTTATACGGTATATTTGTGAAATTTAATTACGGTATTTCTACAGAGCTTATACTGCGTTTATACGGAGCTTATACGGCACTTCTACCGTATAAATACGTTATTTTTACTGTAATAACACGGTACTTCTACTTAAAGCTAACTGTACTATACTAAAGTGGCGGTAGTGTAGACTCTACATTGTACAGTGTACTTACTATATATGGGTAAAGTGAACAAACATTCAAGAAATGGTCGAGTAGCATAACTGGTAAAGCTCTCGCGTGATGTCGAATCGGTCTGAGTTCGATTCCTACCATGAGCAAACAATTTATTTTTCTCAATTTGCTCATAAGCCATGTAATCGCGAGAGTTTATTCCTTATCCCCTATACTGCTGTATTGTGATGTTCTGAATATACGCATACACTTTCCTACTTGACATCATTTAATATTTATATTAGGTTAAATTCACTCAAAAATATAGGTCGATATATTTTTTTAAGTAGAGTCATTTATTTTTTTGAATCGAGACTACGTTTTTTTTAAGTCAAGAAAAAAAAATCATCAATGGGAGAATTTTATGTCTTCCGTTAATTAAATATTTGCATGATTCAAGAAAAGTTATTTTATTAAGTGAAGATTATAATTTATTTAAATCAAAATTAAAATTTTCTTATTCCAATAGACCGTTGTCTTGAGTCAATAATGCAGTTTTCTCAAACTGAGAGTAAATGTTCTTCTGCCACGCAAAAAAAGTTCTTGGTTTGAGATATTGATATATATTGTGACAATTTACTATACTCACCAACCAAGACAGAAAAATATCTTATTTTGATAGTTTTTTTTACTTGGTTAGAAACAAAATAAATTTGACTTAAAATAAATATTCTTAAGCCAAGATTATTCAACTTGAATTAAAATTTAATTATTCTTGATACAATATTTTTATGATATTAGTCGAAGAAAATGTTCTCGGAGTAAAAAAACCCAATTACTCAGCCCAAGAATAAAAAAATGAAGGCAAAAATTATCTTGGGCCAAGTCAACCTTTTTTTCTGTGTAATATTAAAAGATTCGTAATGTAATTTCAAAAAAATTTCTGGGAATAAATGACAAAAATTGTAGTTCAATAAATACCTAGTATAAAATAAAAATAATTTCAAAAAAATATTAAATCGGTGCATAGATATATTTTTAACTAAATATGGTAACATGATCTTGTATAACTCGCGTATGCGGTTTGTGATTGACGTATAGTAAATTTACACACCTGTAAAACGCTTTTCCACCGTTCGAACCACATAATTATAGTCCAGGATTATAGTTCCCCTAATAATTATTATAATATCACTGTACTGCACTGGCACATATGTCATAAAAAACGTTTGCATATGTTACGTTTGATTTTTATCAGGATACAAACATGCATTCATGTAATGAAAAATGACTTTATGTTAAACGGATTAAATGTTTAAAACTATTCATCATTCATCAGACAACATTGCCAGTTTTAATAATTGAAAGTGAAAAAATATTTTTTATATTTTTTGTTTATTACAAACGCAGGAAATAAAATTTATATGTTAGGAATAGATTAGATTGATGTTTTATTATGCCAAGGCACAGGCCAAATGGCAAATTTCAAGTACATAATACAAGTATACAATATTTTCAAATTAAATACTAAATAAAAAAAAAAATAAATAAATAAAAATAAAAATAAAAAAATAAAAAAAAAAAAAAGGAATAGTTGAAACAGTTAAATGTAAAAAAAAAAGTTACAAAGTTTTATTGAAACATATAGCGTTCATAGTAGAGGATGAAACTTTCTGAGTCATATGTTATATAGAATAAAGTCAATTATATGCCTGACTGTCACGCAATCACTGCTGTATATATATATATATATATGCATATACATGCAAATCGAATATACGTAGCTGATGACAAAACATTTATAGTTTGAGGATAAGCAAAAGTTTCAAGAGAAACTTAGTTAACTTTAAACGAACCCTTTTTCGTTTTCTGTGGTATTTGAAAAATTTTTAAATAATAATCTACATTATTAAGAGAATAAGGAAAATTTCGTTCCAGCCATATCTGAATGATAAAACTAGTAAAAATGGTATTAAATTTGGTATCGTTGTAAACTTCTTGAGTTGAATTTGTCGTCCCAACTCTTTTTTATTACTAAAGATCTCACAACTAGTGGCTTTATTTAATTTTGCTCTCTATAACTAACAACGTGCGTGTATTTGACACGAGTGAAGTGCTACTACACATTGCGACAACGCATTACTTTTTGTCACTCATATGATACGTATTGTATACGTTAGACAACTTAATATCCTTGAAAAATTTAATTTAAAATAAAATTTTAATTTTTTACTTCTCGAAAATTGAAGTTTCAGTTATTACTTGAGTCGAAATTTAAAGCCGACATTGAGCCTCCTAAGGTAGTTCTTATTTCGGACTTGAGGGAATGAAGGAGATTCTATTCCCATGTTAAATCAGGTCTGACTAGACCCCAAAGTTGTATAAATTTCCATTTTTACCTTGGTGTCCAAAGTCGGGTCTGAAGGAATAAAAATTAGGGTTGACTTTGGACCCTTACAACCTATATAATAATAGGGTCATTTCATGTCAAATCGACCAATAGTTGGAATCGACCCCTTTCAATTTGGACGAAATTTGGTTGAAACTTTTTTTTTGTCATAAAACAAAGATTTACCAAAGGAAGAAAATTAGAAAAATTTTTTGTGAAAGTTATTCAAGATTCAAAATTTTACTATTTTTCTAATTTTACAACTTTATTTTTTTAATATCTCAAAAACTATGATAGATACAGAAATGGTTTTGGTTTTGTCTTAAAGGGGGCACTTGGGACTATTTAAAAAAACTATTTCGAAAAAAAATTTTTGAAAAATGAAAGTTTTTGAATTTTGAATTTTCAAAAACCGTCAAAATCCTATGGTGACACGAAATTTTGGGCTCTAATTTTTTACTACACTACCTTTAAACAATCTTAAGAGGTCCTGATAATTTCTTAGAAGTGTTTTTTTTTGTTTCAACATTATCAATTTTTGAATTTTGGCAAAACAAAATTTTTTTTTTCACCCCTGAGTCTGGCATAGTTAAGAACTGTAAGAAGTATATAGAGTGGACCAATTGATGAGAAAACACACATCGGTTAAATTCATTTGCAGTGCAATAAAATTGTTGTAATTAAATTATTAATGTATCAATTATCGGTTGCATGCGTCTCACGTTTATCGTTTTAGATCTTACAAGTATTTTCATAGCAATTAAAAATTCACAATCATAAATTTTTAGGACTATCTGTAAGAAGTACGGAATCAGTATGTGGTTTTAAATCTTCATGAGCCTAGGAGATATTACTTTACAGATGTAAATCTGTTTTAAAAACGTGGTATATTAAAAAGTTTTTTTATTTCGATCATTATTTTCTGCTTTTTGATATTATGTGTGTGGAATTTTGAAATCGATTTTAAACATCTTGATAACACCTGATTATATCTGAAATAGAAAATCATTATATCTACCTACCAGTAATTTATCAAATTAGTTAATTGTTTTTTTGTTTTCTGAAAAATAAAATTCAGAAGCAAGCAAAAATCATGTTTTATAAAATTTATACTTAGAAATATTAAAACAAATTGAAGCCAAATCTTTTTTAATTAAAAATCTTAAATACATATGGAGGTCCTAGTCGTCACATTCTTTCCATCTCCTTCATTGAATCTTCATCAAACGTTGTTTGTTTATCTGTCATTCAGTTGTGAGCTATGTTCAAGAATGTAAGTCGTCCAGAAGTTAGTTTTAAATTGATTATAAAAATTTATACCAATATATACATATATGTTTATACAATAAAATAATAATAATAATAATAATAATAATAATAATAATAATAATATATAATAATAATAAAAAGAATAATAATAATAATAATAATAATAATAATAATAATAATAATAATAATAATAATAATAATAATAATAATAATAATAATAATAATAATAATAATAATAATAATAATAATAATAATAATAATAATAATAATAATAATAATAATAATAATAATAATAATAATAATAATTATTATTATTATTATTATTATTATATTTATTAATTATTATTATAAATATTATTTCTTATCATATATACTGCCTGAAAAAAGTCATATGTCATTGCTGATTGAAATTCAAAAGTTCTAAAAATAATCGTAAATATTTAAGATAATAAAAAATATTCTGACATGATCGGAAAAAATTACAATTTAAGTACTGTAACTTACTACTTATTAAGAAATTGTAAATTAAAAGAAATATATGTCGTACTTAGCGATTCAAAATAGTACTTCATGGTAAATGGTAGGATCCTGAGGTTCAATGGAGGAGCTAAGGCGGCTTACAGTACTCTAAAACGGTTTTAATTCGGGCTAGAGGGATGAATGTAGCTTTTAAATTTCAACTCGGGAAGGCTTGCAAAAAATAATGTATCCTACAGGTGGACTAAGAAGCGAACATGACAATCAAGCCATTCGCTTCAAAATTATGATACATTGACATATGAGGACTTGTGTCAATGCATCATTAGCTTTACACTCATGGCGCGACAACATGATTGTCAAATTATTCGCTCCTTAGACCACATGTAGCAAAAACTATAATATTATTAAAACAACGATAGCAAAAATGAACAAAATATCCAAGAGTGAATTGGTAAGGGTTTAAAAAACAATTAAATATAAATCCTATTTAATAAATCTAGTAGTATTACACTCGGATAGTCATGTAGTGACTGTAGGTTGCTCGTAAATATTATTTAAAATTGTCTTATAAATAAGCTGGAATATTATATAAGAAATATTTTAATAAAAAAAAAAAAAAACTTATTTTAAGTAAAACTACACCAAAAAATCTGGGCGTCGGTTGGCCCTGCAGGCCAGCCCCAAAACTTCCCGCTGTTATCGAGCTCAAGGAGCTCGAAAACATTAGTGTAGATATATTTTCAAGCTCTTCGAGCTCGAAAATATTATTACATACAATTGTATTGTTATGATTTTTTCAAGCTCTAACAAGTTACGTTTTATGCTGAAGTTTGAAAATTTAAGAATCGAAAATCATTAATAAAGAAGCGGTTTTTACAATTTAATTCCCGATTATGTTCAATAAAATAAGTGTACTGAGACAGAAGTCAATGTCAGGGATCAAAATCAAGATTTAAATAAGTGTTGACTCATGTCAGAAACAATAAAATATGAAATATCCGAGAAAAATATTAAAAACTGCGTTTTTTCAATTTTTTTGTTGATAATATGATTTAAACTAAAAAAAAAGTTAGATGACATTATCTGATGATCGAAAGAAACCATAAAGAGGAAGAGTTGGTATGATGTCAGATACATTTTAGTACATTACATCATGATTTATCCGGAAAAAATAACATGAAATGTTATTTTTTTAATTTTTTAATTTTTCGACGCCGATATCTTTTGAACTAATTAACCAATTTTGACGTATGAGGTAGCAATCGGCGTGTTTCATAGAATTATAAAGCTGATTATAATTTGAAATCGATCGGTTTAGCCGTTTCGAAGATATTTGGAAAAACCCGGTTCTCACCATTTCTTTCTCCAACAATATCTCGCGAACAAATTAATCGATTGAGATAGTTAAGGCGGCAATCGACGCGTTTTATGAAATTCTAGAGCTGATTAGATTTTGAAGTCGATCGTTCAAGTCGTTTCTGAGAAATTACTAAAGAACTAAAAAAAAAAATTTATTTTTTTCGTAATTCGCAAATATTTTTGAGTCTACTTGATCAAATGATCTGAAATTTTCAGGAAAGCTGATGGCCAACAAGCTATTTCGATTGCCACCTCAACCATCCAAATCGATTCATTAGTTTAAAAGTTACAAAGAGTTTACATACATAAACACACACACACACACACACACACACACACACACACACACACACACACACACACACACACACACACACACACACACACTTGGACATCATTCTGAAAACAGTCAGAATAGATTCCTAGGACCTCAAAACGTCTGCATCTGATGAAATTTCGATTTTCGCAAATTGGGATGAAAACAATAACTTCCCGAACTTTTGAAATTTACTCGGTCCACAAAAATTTTTTGCATTATGAATTGAAAAAAAAAATTTCTTGACGCAAGAAATTTTTATTATCCTAAGACAACTTTTGTTTTCAATTCATAATGCGAAAAATTTCTTGCACTAAGAAATCCTTTTTTCCTGTGTAGGATAGTAGTTTGATTATTCCGATTATGTTATTGTAATATACATTGAGCGATAAAAATAGTTTTAATAAGAATTTATATTTTTAATTAAAGAATTAGGAGATAATAGAATACATTTTTGACATAACTGTTTCTTATTGTAATTCAAAGAATTTTCTTTCCACTGAAAATTGCATTACATTGAAATTAAGCATAATTTTTTTTGATTCTAGAGAAAATTAGTGATAAGTGAAAATGAATTTTCACAAAAAATTAATTTTTTTGTAAGTAAAATATGTAATCGATCAAAAATTGAATTATTTTAAGTAATTAATGCGTCAAGATATATACTTTTTAATAATCCTTCTTCCGCGCAGTGTAGTGTGGAATCCAAATAATATTTTTTAACTTCCCAGGCATGAAAATTTAAAATTTTCAAAAAAAAGGAAGTTATTGGTTTCGGTCCGATATTCGAAAATCGAGTTTTCATCAGACGTCGAACGTTCTGAGGTCCTACGAAACTATTCTCATAATTTGCAGAATGATGTTCGACTGTGTGTGTAATTTTTTTTTGTTCGACGATATCTTTGGAACGAATCAACCGATTTGAGCGTACTTGGCAGCAATCGGAAGAGCTCACCAAGACTCAAAACTGAGTCGATTTTGAAGTCAATCGGTCAAGTAATTTACAAATTATAAAAAAAATTGAAATTTAAAAAAATTTTTTTTTGTTGCATAACTCGTAAATCACTCCACCGATTTATTTCTAAGTTCGATCAAATCGAACAAAAATTACTTTTTAACATCCCGCTAAGAAAATCAATGATTTTCAAAAATTTCGGGAAGTTATTGTTTTCACTCCGATTTGCGAAAATCAAAATTTCATCAGATGTCAACGTTTCGAGATCTTAGGAAGCTATTCTGACTATTTTTAGAATGATGTCCGAGTGTGTGTGTGTGTGTGTGTGTGTGTGTGTGTGTGTGTGTGTGTGTGTGTGTGTGTGACCGGTCTATAACTTTTTAACTAATGAACCGATTTAGATGGTTAAGGCGGCAATCGAAAGAGCTTGTTGGCCATCAACTTTTCTGAAAATTTCAGATCAATTGATTAAGTAGACTCGAAAATATTGGCAAATTACGAAAAAAAAAAATTTTTTTTTTTTAGTTTTTTATTGATTTCTCAGAAATGACCAATACGATCGACTTCAAAATCTAATCAGCTCTAGAACTTAATAAAATGCGTTGATTGCCGCCTTAGCCATCTCAATCGGATAATTCGTTCGAGAGTTATCGCGGGGAATAAAAATAGTAAAAAACTGTTTTTTGCTAATATATTTGAAACAACTGAACTAAACAATTCCAAAATCTGATCAGCTTTAGAGTTTATTAAAACGCGTCGATTGCCACCCCAACCATCAAAATCGGGTCATTTGTCTAAGAGATATCGCGGGAGAAAGAAACGATAAAAAACAGTTTTTTGCGAATATCTTTAAAATAACTGAATCAAACGATTTTAAAACTGATCAGCTTTAGACTTTATCAAAACGGGTCCATTGCCACTTCAAACATAAAAATCAAATCATTTGTCAATAAAATATCGTGGGAGAAAAAAATGGTAAAAGACGTTTTTTTCGAAAACAACGGCATACGAAAGTATTTTCGAGCTCGAAAATATACTCTTGACAATATTTTCGAGCTCAAGGAACTTGAAATAAGCGGGAAGTTTTGGGGCTGGCCCGCAGGGTTAATCGATAGACCGATTTTTTTTTCAGTGAAATGTATATTTTTTCGGTCCAAATGTTTTTTGAGCTCAAAGAGCTCAAAAGTTTACCAATAGTTACGTTTTCGGGTTCTCTGATCTCGAAAACAGCGGAAAGTTTTAGGGTTGGCCCTCAGGGTCAAGCGTTTTTCAGCTTTTTTTTTATTTAATTGTAAAATGTATTAAGTCATACGAATAGTTCATTATGGCCTAAAATTATTTGTAATTTATATATGCTACATTTTTTTCATATAATTTAGACTATTATAATTCTTTGTAAATATAATTCACGAATTCTACTCTATATTATGAATTTACGACTGATATTAACAAAGAAAAAAAAACTCATAAAAAAAAAAAATGATTGACGTTGACAATAAATAATATACATTCATATTAAAATACCTCTGTCACCAAAGTAGTACTTGAATAAAGTGTATTATATAAATATAATGATATTTTTGTGAGCTAAATTTTATTTTTAAGCGATTAGTTGATTTTTTTTTTTTTGTGTGAAAAACGACACGTGACGTGACGTAGAAAAAAAAATAAAAAATTAGCATATAAGTGTATCCCGAGGGTCGTGTGTACAAAGATGACTTAATTTTTTATGCGGGTTTTTCTCTTCAACACACCTTGCGTTTGTAAACTATCGAAAAGTCATTGAAATAACATTAAACTTATTTTTAATATTCACCGAACGTGACAAAAACGCTCTTCAAAATTCGTATGATGAATATATAATAATAAAATTAATATTATTGTTATTGCATTATTAAAAATTTATTTTATAGTTCTATACGTAACATTAAATAAGAAAGAAAGTATTTAAAAAGCAATCAAATAGCATAATATAATATAAAATAAACTAGTTAAAATAGTTTGTAATGTTAATAGATAAAAATGAATGACAGAAAGCTATAAGTAAAGTATGATTTAATGAGGATAAAATTGGTTTGACTGTTGGATAATTTGTTTTATCGTGCCGTCATACTTCACCCTCGACTTTTCCACTCGATCCAACACCCCTGGGTTTCGATTTTTCGAACGTAACATATGTTACCAAGTATCGGCCCTGCTATACATACAATTGGAGTATATACATGTATGTGTTTATATTTGTTGACATCGCGAACGGGGTTAAATTATTCGCCCAATATAATTGTAGTCGGGGTTACTTTAACCTTAAATACAGGGAGTATTTTCATGTACTTAGGGGCTGACAGTATCTTGAGTTGACTTTCTGTGCCCACCTGCTGGATTTACTCTTACCTTGTAATTATTTAACACCTGCCGAAATCTTTTAAGATTTTTATAGTATATTTATTATATATAGGGGAGACTTGGGTAAAATTAAATACTTTTTTATGACAGAAAAAAAAACGTTTATTATTTAAAATGCTTAATTAAAATTTTTATGAAAAAAAAATTAGCCAAGTTGGCTTGAAAACTGCGGCCTAATTTAAAACTTTGAGAATAAAAGACAAATTTTTTTTTGTTATCTGAATTATTTCATTGAAAACCAAAACAGCTGGCTGAGAGGTAAAATGGACCACTCTTGAAAAGTTTTTGTCTCATCTATGAAGTTTCAATTGTCGATAGATCAAGAATGAAAAATTTCGAAAATAATCATTTTCCTTCGATACCTCATAATATAATATACTAAATGTTCAAAAATTATATCAGATTCTCACCTTCACGATCTTTTTTAATCACTGCATAATTCATTAAAATCGGTTTGTTAGTTTTGAAACTATCGTCAACAAATATTAAAGAAATTATTATTCTCTGAATTTTTTTAACTTCCCGCTAAAAAAATTAATGATTTTCAAAAATTTCGGGAAGTTATTGTTTTCACCCCGATTTTCCAAAATCGAGTTTTCATCAGATGTCGACGTTTTGAGGTCCTAGGAAGCTATTCTGACTATTTTTAGAATGATGTCCGAGTGTCTGTATGTAATTATGTGTGTGTGTGTGTGTGTGTGTGTGTGTGTGTGAGTGTATGTGAGCGTGTGTGACCGGTCTATAACTTTTTAACTAATGAAACGATTTAGATGGTTAAGGCAGCAATCGAAAGAGCTTGTTGGCCATCAACTTTTCTGAAAATTTCAGATCATTTGATTAAGTAGACTCGAAAATATTGGCAAATTACGAAAAAAAAATTTTTTTTTTTTAGTTTTTTATTGATTTCTCAGAAATGACCAATACAATCGACTTCAAAATCTAATCAGCTTTAGAGTTTATTAAAACGCGTCGATTGCCACCTCAACCATTAAAATCGGTTAATGCGTTCGAGAGATATCCTTGGAGAAAGGAATGGTGAAAAAAGTTTTTTTCCAAATATCTTCGAAATGGCTAAACCGATCAATTTCAAATTTTAATCAGCTCTAGAATTTAATGAAATGCGCCGATTGCCACCTCAAACGTCAAAGTCGGTTAATTATTTCAAAAGACATCGGCGTTGAAAAGTGAAAAAAACATCATTTTATGTTATTTTTTCAAGATAAATCATAATATAATGTACTAAAATGTGTTTGAAATCATACTAACTCTTCCTCTTTATGGTTTCTGTCGATCATCATATGATGTCATTCAACTTGTTCTTTAGTTTAAATTATATTATCAACAATAAAATTGAAAAATTACAGTTTTTAATATTTCTCTCGGATATTTTATGTATTATTGCTCTGACATGAGTCAAAACTTATTTAAATCTTGATTTTGATCCCTGACATTGACTTCTGCCTAAATACACTTATTTTGTTGAACATAATCGGGAATTAAATTGTAAAAACCGTTTCTTCGTTAATGATTTTCGATTCTTAAATTTACAAACTTTAGCTTAAAACGTAACTTGCTAGAGCTTGAAAAGAACATAAAAGAACAACCGCACGCAATAGCATTTTCGAGCTCGAAAATATATTCACGCTAACGTTTCCGAGCTCCTTGAGCTCGAAAACAGCGGAAAGTTTCGGGGCTGGCCCGCAGGGCCAACCGATGCCCAGATTTTTTAACTTCCCGCTAAGAAAATCGAAGATTTTCAAAAATTTCGGGAAGTTATTGTTTTCACCCCGATTTGCAAAAATCGAAATTCCAACAGATGTCGACGTTTTGAGGTTCTAGGAAGCTATTTTGACTAAATTCCAGATGATGTCCGAGTGTATGTATGTATGTATGTATGTACGTATTCTGTAACTTTTGAACGGATGAACCGATTTTGATCGTCCAGGTGTCATTCGACGCGGCTTGTTAATTACTATAAGCACTGAAAATTTGAGCTTAATCGGTAGGGTACGTTTGGAGATATTTCAAAAATAAAATTTTTTTAAAAATGTTTTTTTTGAATAACTTTTAATTCGCTCGATGGATTGATTCCTAAATCTAATCAGCTCTAAAACATTATAAGCCGCGTCGAATGCCACCTCAACCATCAAAATTGGTTCATTCGTTCAAGAAAAACCGTGAACGAAAGAATTAAAAAAAAAATTTTTTTTAGTTTTTTTGAAACTTCTCAAAAACGACTCGATAAATTAATTTTAAAATTTGATCAGCTCTAGAACTCAGTAAAACGCGTCGATTGCCACCTCAACTGTTGCAATCGATGAATTCGTTCAAGAGATATCGTTGGAGAAAAAATGGTAAAAAATGTTATTTTTCAAAAACAAAGGCATACAATAGTATTTTCGAGCTCTTCGAGCTCGAAAACATTATTGACAATACATTTTCGAGCTCAAGGAGCTCGAAAACTGCGGGAAGTTTCGGGGCTGGCCTGCAGGGTCAACTGACAGACCGATTTTTTTTGATATTTCGAGGTCACGATTCAATTTCAAACTCCTTTCATTCTTTATTGTGATTACTTTACATTTAGTTCGTTCTAAATCTATGCGATTCTTAAAAAATAATTGTATGCGAAAATTGAGTTGCATGTTTTTCAATTATTTAAGTTCTTGTTGATTCAAGAGTATTTTAGAGGTCAAAAATGAGTTCACAATACTGTTTTCGAGCTGAAGGAGATCGACAACAGCGAGAAGTTTTGGGGTTGGCCCGCAGGTCACTCGTTTTCTGGATTTTTTTTTTTTTTTTTTTTCAGTAGTGGCCAATTCCACCTAATATCCAACTTTCTTTAGTTATCAATGTAATGCGGATACCAAACATTAAAAAAAAATCTGGGCATCGGTTGGCCCCACGAGCCAGCCACAAAACTTCCCGTTATTTTCAAACTCCTTGAGTTCGAAAATATTGTTGTGAATACATTTTCGAGCTCTTCGAGCTCAAAAATACTTTTGTACGCCATTGCTTTTGAAAAAAAAAAAACGTTTTTTACTATTCTTTCTCCAACAATATCTCTCAAACAAATTGACCGATTGAGACGGTTAAGGTGGCAGTCGACGCGCTTTATTGAGTTCTAAAGCTGATCAGATATTGGAATTGATTTATATAGTCGTGTTTAGAAATTTCAAAAAAACCAAAAAAAAAAAATTTTTTTTTTAATCCTTTAGTTCACGGTTTCCTTTGAACAAATGAACCGATTTGAAGGTTGAAGTGGCATTCGACGCGGCTTATAAAATTTTAGAGCTGATTAGATTTTGGAATCAATCTATCGAGCACATCCCATGCAGGAGCTGCCAGAGTTGAACGACGGGGCCCTACTTGGCCCAGCACTGGGGAACCTAGCTTTAGCACACCTATATTGGCCCAGGCTTGGCTCCAGATTGGGTACTCAGTCCTGGCCATCCCAATCATTACCCGAGCTTGGGCCAAGACTGGGTGCCCCTGCCTTGGCCGTCCAATGGCAACTCAGATTTGGGCCACGGTAGGATTACCCAAGTTTGGCTATACCTATCGTTTAATAAGTAGATCATATAAAAGTATAAGTTCAACATTAGTAGGTTCGTCCAGTAGGTAACGTTCAGGCCCAGCAATCAGAAGGACGGCAGTTCATGCCCAGAGCCCAACAGAATTTTCACCGCGTCTTTTTCACATCATATACCTCCCTTAGATAGTTTAAACGTTAATGATCATGAACTCGATGAGGTAAATAATAATAAAATTTTTTTTGAATTAAATTTATTTGTTTCGTCGATGTATGGGTCCGGTTTGGCCACGAAGCATGGGCCAGGTTTAGCAAACAGGACTGGCCCTGTGTTATCATTCCAGGCTTCTACCAAGGCAGGTTTACAAGCTTGGCCCAAGGTCCTACATACTTGGGCCAAGACTAGGCCCGCCGTACTTTCCTCTCTGGGATTACAACTTATCTAAAAAAAAAACATTTTTAAAAAAATTTTATTGTTGGAATATCTCCGAACGCACTCTACCGATCAATTTGAATTTTTTACAGCTTTTAGATATTGACAATGCCACCTTGACGATCAAAATCGGTTCATCCGTTCAAAAGTTACAGATATTTACATACGTACATACGTACACACACACATACATATACTCGGACATCATCTTGAAATTAGTCAGAATAGCTTCCTAGAATCTCAAAACGTTAAGATCTGATAGAAATTCGATTTTCGAAAATCGGACCGAAATCAATAACTTCCCGAATTTTTGAAAATTTTCAATTTTCTTAGCGGGAAGTTAAAAATCTGGGCGTCGGTTGGCTCTGCGGGTCAACCCAAAACTACCGGCTGTTTTCGAGCTTAAAAAGCTCGAAAACGTTAGTGTAAATATATTTTCGAGTTCAAAAATGCTATTACATGCAATTGTTTTTTTTTATAAGCTTTTCGAGCTTTAACAAGTTACGTTTTATGCTAAAGTTTGAAAATTTTTAAATCGAAAATCATTAATGAAGAAGTGGTTTTTAAATTTTTATTCCCGATTATGTTCAATAAAATAAATTTATTGAGCCAGAAATCAATGTCAGTCATCAAAATCAAGATTTCAATGAGTTTTGACTCTGGTCAGAGCAATAATATCCCGACTAGAAATTTTTAGGTACACCCACTTGGGAACCAATTGGGTTGCCCAATGGGGACCCTACATTGGGATGTAACGCAGAAGCGTACTTGGGTCCCGATCGGGCAATCCCTATAGGTTCCCAATTGGGTAAGACCAACGTATTCCCAAACGTACGATCCCTATTCAAAAAAATATTAAATTTCGAAAAAAAAATAAAATAATTTTAATTAGGTCTGAAATGTAATCTATTGTATTAGAAGCGTTACTTAGAGGCATTATACATGATTTTGATTGATGAAAAAATCCCGATTACTGTTGGGCTCGAACCTGCATCCTTCAGATCCAAAGTCTTTGACGCTATCCACTGCGCTGACCTACGTATACGATCGCGAGAGTGTAAATAGTATATTTATCATAATACTAAAGAATAACTTGAAGAAATTAAAAATCCGTGATGCAATAATCTACGTACTCTTTGTATAAATATATTATTATTTTGTACTTTGTTTAATTTTTAGCCAGTAAACAACATTCTAATTAAAAATAATTAAAAAATTTTACGGTCGATGGATTACCAAATTAAAACCTCCGGGTACTTCAAGTAAATCAAGTAAAATTAATTTAATCAAAATTGTAATCAATCAAAATCATTCTAGAAAAAATAGAAAACAGAAAAGAGAGGGACACAAAATAGAATATCCTGTTCAGAAGAAGTGAAAATAATTTGATTTCAAAATTAAATAAATTTAATAAAATGAAATTGTTTATAAACAATTTGGATAAATAAAAAAGTAATTTTAACATAAATATTGTATACGAGCGTAAAAAAACAAATTTGTTTTATTATTAAATTTTCGAAAAAAAAAATTTTTCAATAACAAATTTTGAGCATTTCAGATTGTATATAAATTATCAAAGTTATTAAAATAATAATAATTTTTGCATTGGGCTACCCCAATGAGTTCCAAATTAGGCCCCACTCAGGAAAAACTGATGTTGGGTAGGTAATTTTTGCATTGGGATATCCCAATAAGTTCCCGATCGGGTTCCGACTGGGATTGACCTACTGGGCATGCCACAGCGATTCCCAATTGGGACCCAATATATGTATTGGGACAATTTGTAGTCGGGATATGAAATATCCGAGCAAAATATTAAAAACGGTGTTTTTTCCTTTTTTTTTTTTGTTGATAATATGATTTAAAGTAAAGAACAAGTTAGATGACATTATATGATGATTGTAAGAGACTATAAAGAGAAAGAGTTCGTATGATTTCAGATACATTTTAGTACTCGACTAGAAATTTTTAGATGATACCTATTGGGCCCCAATAGTGAAATCCCCAAGAGATCCCACTAGGGCATCTCTGTTAGAAAAAATATTAAAATGCGAAAAAAAAAAGATAATTTAAATTAAATCCGAATTGTAATCTAATGTACTAGGAATATTATTTAGAAGAAGTGTATATGACTTAAATTGATGAAAATATCTCGGTGACCGTTGGGCTCGAACCTGCATCTTTCCGATTCAAAGTCTTTGATGTTATCCACTGCGCTGACCCACGTATGTGATCACGCGAGTGTAAATAGTATATTTATTATGATACCAAAGAATAACAGATGAAGAAACAAAAAATGATATTCGAAGTGTATAGAAAAAATTTTCAGCTGCCGTTAAAAAAAATATTTTTATTTTTTGCGGCCAAAATGGGGTACCCCCTAAAAAAGGTGAAGAAATTTTTGAAGTGAAACTTCTTTACGGAGGCTAAAATTGAACGATTTGAGGCGGAAAAGGGGAGGTAGCGCCAGAGGAGAAACATTGAGTGAAAGTTTAGAATACGCGAGAAGGGGAATTGCTTGTATAGCAAGCCTTATATATTTTAAAGAGTGGGGGGAGTTGAGAACAGTCGAGTAGAATGGACGAGTGTAGTGCGCATGCGTCGTAATTTAACCACGTTATTCATATATAAATATATATAAATAAATATATATAAATAAATATATATAAATAAATATATATATATATATATATATATATATATATATATACACACAATATTGGCCATTAGATCTTGTCGGTTAGTATAGCTTCGGGAAAAAAAAATCTCTGAAAATCAAAATATGTATAACTAGTTTTCTACTAAATGTAAAAATATATGTATACTAATTGAATGTAAAATTATAAATATGTATTGTAAAATAAGTCACTAAAAAAAATATTGTCAGTATTTAGAAATTTGTAAAGAATTTTTGTGTGTACTTGAAAATATCTATAATTAAAGAGAACTAAATTAAAAAGTTAATAAAAAGTAATTTCTATAAATAAAGACACACCTCCATATAAATTACTGTATAAAATTTAATTTCTATAAATAAAGGTACACCTCCATATAAATTACCGTATAAAATTTAATTGCAATAAATAAAAACATAAAAAATTAAAACTAACTGTAACTATAAAGATATAAAATCATTTAAATATATTTAAAATATTTGCTTTAATTGAATAAATGAATGAACGAAAGTATGTAATTTCAAAGAGAACTAAAAAAAAATTACTATAAAAAAACAAATTCTAAAAACAAACATTCGCATAACTAAGCATGTATATAACAAAATTAAGTAAAAATGAACATCTCGATAAATAAAATATCTATAAAAAAATATTTTTTTTTAACATCTCTATAAAATATAGGGGAGAGGGGGGCAAAAGGGGGTAGGGTAGGCAAAAGGGGGTAGGGTAGGCAAAACGGGGTACCCCCAAAATTTGGTGAAAAAAAAAATTTTTTTTTTTTCGCCTAATTACTGTAGGGGAGGGGGGGGGGGCAAAAGGGGGTACTTATGGAAATACTAAGTTTTCGATGACTCAAATACGCCGAATCTTTTTGTTCTTAATGACATTCAAGGTAAACAGACAAAATTTTTAGCTGCCGTTATAAAATAAAATTTTTATTTTTGGCGGGCAAAATGGGGTACCCTTAAAAAAAGTTGAAAAAAAAAATTCTGAAAATTGATCAAATTTCATTAGATTAAATTTTTTTTTATATAAAAGTCATAAAGAAAAATTACATTTTACAACATTGGTGGATACGAAGGCAGAAAAAAATTTTTTTGTGGGGCAAAGAGGCCCCCCTCCAAAAAATGATAATTTTTTTTTTTTTAATTGAATTGTTATCGATTAAAAAATAAAATATTATTTCCGAATATTTTTAGTGGACCAACTTGCCCCAACTATAGAAAATCAGTCGAAAAATGAATAAACATATTAATTTTTTTTTAATTTGACGATAAAAATATGAAAGAATCATTTTTCAAAACTTTGGGCTGGTCCATTTTGCCCCAGGTGTTATGGGTAGGGCTAAAAATGCGAAAATATATTAAATTTTTTTTAATTTGACGGTAAAAATTTGAAAGAATCGTATTTTCGATTTTTCGGCTGGCCCATTTTGCCCCAGGTGTCATGCGTAGGGCTTGAAATGCGCAAATACATCGGATATACAGTAATTAGACGAAAAAAAAAAAATTTTTTTTTTCACCAAATTTTGGGGGAACCCCGTTTTGCCTACCCTACCCCCTTTTGCCCCCCTCCCCCTATATCTGATGTATTTGCGCATTTTAAGCCCTACGCATGACACCTGAGGCAAAATGGACCAGCCGAAAGTTCTGAGAAATGATTCTTTCATATTTTTATCGTCAAATTAAAAAAAAATTAATATGTTAATTCATTTTTCGACTGATTTTCTATAGTTGGGGCAAGTTGGGCCACTAAAAATATTTGGAAATAATATTTTATTTTTTAATTGATAAAAATTCAATTAAAAAAAAAAAAAAAAAAAATTATCATTTTTTGGAGGGGGGCCTCTGCCCCACATAAAAATTGTTTTCTGCCTACGTATCCACCAATGTTGTAAAATGTAATTTTTCTTTATGTATTTTACATAAAAAAAAATTTAATTTAATGAAATTTGATCAATTTTCAGAATTTTCTTTATCAACTTTTTTTAAGGGCACCCCATTTTGCCCGCCAAAAAGTAAAAATTTTATTTTATAACGGCAGCTAAAAATTTTGTCTATTTACCTTGGATTTCATTAAAAACAAAAAGATTCGGCGTATTTTAGTCATCGAAAACTTAGTATTTCCATAGGTACCCCCTTTTGCCCCCCCCCAACCCCCTAATATCAATTTAAATTTGATTATAGATATCATATTTTATAGAGATGTACAAAAACAGTTAATTTTTTTTGGATATTTTATTTATAGAGATGTTCAATTGACATAATTTTTTTATATCCATGTTTAGTTATGCAAATGTTTGTTTTTAGAATTTTTTTTTTCATAGGAATTTTTTTTTGTTCTCTTTAAAATTACATACTTTCATTCATTCATTTATTCAATTAAAAAAAATATTTTAAATATATTTAAATGATTTTATACTTTTATAATTACAGTTTTTTCAAAATTATTTATGTTTTTATTCAATTAAATTAAATTTTATACAGTAATTTTTATGGAGGTATATCTCTATTTATAGTAATTACTTTTTATTAACTTTTTAATATAGTTCTTTTTAATTATAAATATTTTCAAATATACACAAAAATTATTTACAAATTTTTAGATAGTGAACATGTTTTTTTTTAGTGGTTTACGAATCTAGAGATTTTTAGGTAGTTTTTTTTTAAAATCTAACTATTGTATTTGTCCTCATGGTTGATTTTTCAAGGAATTTCATCATAAACTATCATAATTAGTTGAGTAGAGTTCAAAAATACCACTCGTTGAAAAATTTATATATATATGTATATATATATATATTTATGTAATAGAACCGACTTTTGAAGACACGATTGCGTCTACAATTCTTATCCGATCTTAATGAAATTTCCTACACTTATTCTATGTGTGATTACCACGGTTAAGTTCGAAGATAGGCTGATTCGGTCGATTAGTTTAGAAGTTATGGCTGTCTGAAATTTCAACGATTTTTCGAAAAAATCAATTTTTAATCACTTTCAAGTCCATATAACTTTAAAACTACAACTCATAGATAATTTCTGCAAAAAGTATTTTAAAGCGTGACTAATAAGCTTTAATTTATGACCTCAAACTTTATATTTTGACCATTTCTTCCAATAATTTCATAGCCTTGAAAATTTTAATGGAATCAAAAAATGTTGAAAATATGGTTTTCAGTCCACAGAACTTATGCTTGTTCCATTATAATCCAGTTTTGTCAGTTGTATTTTATTGTGCATAAATTAACCTGTAAATTTCACTGCTATTTCATATTTTAGAAGTATTTCTTTTATTACTTATAATGTATCAAATGTACCTCTACTCCCAATGATTATCACTTGTCTTGTCATTACGATAGCACCCACAGTTCTTATCGTATCTTGATGTAATTTTTTACACTTATTCTATAGGCGATTACCTTGATCAGGTTCTAAGATGGGCTGAATCCCTCGAATAGTTTTGAAATTATGGCTGTTTGAAATTTTCATGATTTTTCGTAAAAATCAGTTTTTAATCATCGCTAAGGCTCATATAACTTCAAAACTAATATTTATACACAAATTCCGTAAAAAGTATCTAAAAGCTTGACTAATAATCTCGCATTAATGACCTTAAGCTTTATGTTTTGACTATTTCTTCCAATAATTCGATACCCTTGAACTTTTTAATGAAATCAAAAATGTTGAAAATATGGTTTTCATTCCACATAACTTATGAATTTCCTATTATAATACAATTTTGTCACGTGTATTTTATTGTAAACAAAATAACCTGCTAATTTCACAGCTATTTTATATTTTGAAAGTATTATTGTTATTTTAACTGGGCTTGTCATGGTAACAGCGATTACAATTATGATCTCATACTAATGAAATTTTCAATACTTTATTTATGTGAAGGTTAGTTTGGTACATTACCTATATAATGTTATGTCAAATCAACTATCTGAAGTTCTCTATCAATAATAATCGTTGTCTTTTTTTACCCTCACTCCTAGAAAACGAGTCTAATTTCATATCATTACTATACACTAACAAGATATGTATGTATAAAACTATTTTTTTATATCAATCAATTGAAAAATCTACCTTCCATTTTGGCTGCCGAATGGCCTTTTTTTTTATAAGGGCTTTTTTTTATTCCGTCATTTCACAATTCATATTTATAATTTTACATTTAATTAACATAAATATATTTTGAAATATTGAATTTTCTTCTTACAATTTATTGTTTTTTAAATTTTTACATTTAGTAGAAAACTCGTTATAGGGGCAGGGGGGCAAAAGGGGGTAGGGCAGGCAAAACTGGGAACCCCCAAAGTTTCATAAAAAAAAAAATTTTTTTTTTTCATCTAATTACTTTAGATCCGATATATTTGCGCATTTTTACCGCTACGCATGACACCTGGGGCAAAATGGTCCAGCTGAATATCATGAAAAAATGATTCTTTCATATTTTTATCGTCAAATTAAAAAAAAATTAATATATTAATTCATTTTTCGTTTGATTTTCTATATCTGGGGCAAATTTGGCTACTGAAAATATTCAAAAATAATATTTTATTCTTTAATTGATAAAATTTTTTAAATAATGCAAAAATAATCTGTATTCTAAAAAATCAAAAAATACGTTTTTTGGGTTCAAAATAATGACAAATAAAAAATATAGAATTGTTTTTTTTTTTATCAATTAACAATTAGTAATTAAGTTAATCGAGGAAGAACGATTTATTACACCTAAAAAAAATTTTTGAGTATTTTAAAACCAAAAATAGTTGTCGAGAGAAAGAAATACATTCTTAATGATGAAAACAATTTAAAATTAAAAAAAAAAAAATTAATCATTTTTTGGAGGGGGCCTCTCTGCCCAACAAAAAAAATTTTTTCTGCCTTCGTATCCACCAATGATGTAAAATGTAATTTTTCTTGAGGTATATTACATATAAAAAATTTAATTTAATGAAATTTGATTAAATTTCAGAAATTTTTTTTTGTTAGCTTTTTTAAGGGTACCCCATTTTGCCCGCCAAAAGTAAAAAATTTATTTCTTAACGACAGCTAAAAATTTTGTCTATTTACCTTGAATATCATTAAAAACAAAAAGATTTAGCGTATTTTAGTCCTCAAAAACTTAGTATTTCCTTAGGTACCTCCTTTTGTTCCCCCCCCCCCTCCCCATACATAGTTTTATTTTCAGAGATTTCTTTTTTCCCAATGCTATACTATCCGACAAGATCTAATGGCCAATATTATATGTATATTTACTTTTATATTAATTGATTTATTTATTTAGACCGACTTAATTATTCAAAAAGTTTCACTTCTATTGTGACCTTATGTCTGTGAGGCTCACTCGTTTTTTTTTTATTTTAACGTCGGGTTCTCCCACTTAGGTCCCACACAGAACCCAATGAGGAAAAATGGCAATAATTCTCTTATTTTTACGTTGGGTTGTCCCACTTAGGCCCCACACAGAGCCCAAGGGGGAAAAATGACAATAATTTTTTTATTTTCACGTTTGGTTTTCCCACTTAGGCCCCGCTTAGGATCCGGTTGGGAAATACTGACTATAAATTATTTTATTTTTGTTTGGGATCTCCCGATTGGGTTCTGATTGGGCCCTCATGGGGATTTCCCTATTGGGAATGCCCCATTGGGACTTAATGAGGTCCAGATACATACAGTGGGCGTTCCCACAGTAATTTCTAGTCGGATAAATTATATTATGATTTATCCGGAAAAAATAACATAACATGTTATTTTTTTAACTTTTTCGACGCGTTTTATTCAATTCTAAAGCTGATTAAAATTTGAAATCAATCGGTTCAGCCGCTTCGAAGATATTTGGAAAAACCCGTTTTTCACCATTTCTTTCTCCAACGATATCTCTCGAACGCATTAACCGATTGAGATGGTTGAGGCAGAGATCAACGCAATTTGTCGAGTTCTAGAGCTGATTAGATTTTGAACTCGATCGTTCAAGTCGTTTCTGAGAAATAAAAAAAAAACTATAAAAAATAATTTTTTAACTTCCCGCTAAGAAAATTGCAAATTTTCGGAAATTCGGGAAGTTATTGGTTTCACCCCGATTTGTGAAAATCGAAATTCCAATAGATGTCGACGTTTTGAGGTTCTAGGAAGCTATTCTGACTAAATTCAAGATGATGTCCGAGTGAATGTATGTGTATGTATGTACGTACGTATGTAAATATCTATAACTTTTGAACGGTTGAACCGATTTTGATCGTCAAGGTGTCATTCGACGCGGTTTGTCAATATCTCGAAGCTGAAAAAAAATTGAGCTTGATCGGTAGGGCTCTTTCGGAGATATTCCAAAAATAAACTTTTTTCAAAAATGTTTTTTTCGGATAACTTTTCACGGGCTCGATGGATTGATTTCAAAATCAACTGGGCTCTGAAGCTTCATAAACCGCGTCGAATGCCAACCATCAAAATCGGTTAATTCTTTCGAAAGATACCGTTGTCGAAAGAATTAAAAAAAAAAATTTTTTTTAGTATTTTTGAAATTTCTCAAAAACGATTCGATAGATAAATTTTAAAGTCTGATCAGTTGTAGAACTCAATAAAACGCGTCGATTGCTACCGTAACCATCTCAATCGCTTTATTAGTTCGAGAGATATCGTTTGAGAAAAAATGGTAAAAAACGTTTTTTTTCGGAAACAAAGGCATACAAAAGTATTTTCGAGCTCGAAGAGCTCACAACAATTTTTCGAGCTCACGGAGCTCGAAAACGGCGGGAAGTTTTGAGGCTGGCCCGTAGGGTCAACTGACAGACCGATTTTTTTTTCATAATTCGCAAATATTTTTGAGTCTACTTGATCAAATGATCTGAAGTTTTCAGGAAAGTTGATGGCCAACAAGCTCTTTCGATCGCCGCCTTAACCATCCAAATCGGTTCATTACTTAAAAAGTTATTGAGTGTTCACATCCACACACACACAACACATATATATTAAGGTGCGTCATTTCGGAGCAACGTTTGTTTTTGTGCATGTGAAAAAAATCATAGTTAAACACAAAAAAAAAATTTTCGCGCAAGAAAAAAAATTCTATGTCGATTACAGACCTAGCTCATTGAAAAATTCGATTTTCCCATTTAAATAACACGGAAAAAAATTTTTTATAACTTTGAGAAACACTTTGAGTGTTTTTAACTCGTTAAAAAATCAAAAAATCAAATAGGCTAATACATATTTTTGTAGGAAATTGAATGCTCTACATAAAAGATCTCTTATTATTTTTCGATAAATCCACCTGTTCAAAAGTTATTGGAGCTCGAAGTAGTTGGAGATCTTTTTACTTTTCCGACGAAACTATCAGACTTATCACAAAATGTTATAGGCTATTTTTTGTTGACAATTTTATTCTCTACAAATTATTCAGTAAAGTTTTTTCAAATTCCGCATTGTTTTCTATTTATTTTTATTTTAATTTCAAGCTCTTAAAAAAGCGGTTCTGATCGATTTCAAGAGCTCGACATTGTAATGAAAATAACTAGAAAACAATGCGGAATTTTAAAAAGCTTTACTAATAATAATTTGTAGAGAATGAAATTGTCAACAAAAAAGACTACAACATTTTGTGATAAGTCTGATAGTTTCGCCAGAAAAGTAAAAAGATCTCCAACTTTACTTCGAGCTCTAATAACTTTTGAACAGGTGGATTTATCAAAAAATGATAAGAGACCTTTTTTGTAGAGCGTTCGATTTCCTACAAAAATATGTATTAGTCTATTTGATCTTTTGGTTTGTTAACGAGTTAAAAATATTCAGTTAAAAAAAAAAATTTTTCCCGTGTTATTTAAATGGGAAAATCGAGTTTCGACATGAAATTTTTTGTCTTGCGCGAAAATTTTCTTTTTGTGTAGAACTATGATTTTTCCCACATGCACTTGAAAAAAAAAAATTAAAATGTTAATTCATTTATCGGCTGATTTTCTGTAGTTGGGGTAAATTTGGCCACTAAAAATATTCGAAAATAATATTTTATTTTTTAAATGATAAGAATTCAATTAAAAAAAAAAAAAAAAAAAAATTATCATTTTTTGGAGGAGGGCCTCTCTGCAAAGATTTGGCGTATTTTAGTCAGCGAAAATTTAGTATTTTCATAGGTACCCCCTTTTGCCCCTCCCTTCCATCGTATATATATATATATATATATATATATATATATATATATATATATATATACAAACACACACACACACACATACAGACACTCGGACATCATTCTGAAAATAGTCAGAATAACTTGCTAGGACTTTAAAACGTCGACATCTGATGAAAACTCAATTTTCGAAAATCGTGGTGAAAACAATAACTTCTTGAATCTTTTGAAAATCATCGATTTTCTTAGCGGGAAGTTAAAAAAAAAAACGAAGCGTCCCACTGTGTTGAGTGATTAATTTGCCTTATTATTTTCTATAAACCATGACTAAGCATCATAAATTATTATACAATAAATTATTTATTTTCCTTTGAAATAGTGTATCATTTTGTCCCAATCTCTTCAATATAAATTTTTTTACTAAAAAATTTTGTTTTATATTATTTTTAAATACTACCTGATATCTAAAAATATTAATAGATATTTACGTCTAAATTTTTAATCAACTGCGAATGACTTTTTAATATTATTAATTATTTATGCTTGAAACATTCAACTTTTTAATTTCCCGCTAAGGAAATCGACGATTTTCAAAAAATTCGGGAAGTTATTGGTTTCACCCCCGATTTTCGAAAATCGAGTTTTCATCATACGTTGACATTTTCAGATCAATGTCTGTATGGGTGTGTGTGTGTGTGTGTGTGTGTGTGTGTGTGTGTGTGTGTGTGGGGATGTAAACCTCTCTTATCTTTTTAATGAATGAACCGATTTAGATGGTTCTTGTGGATTCGAAAGATTCCTTCTGAACTTAGATTTTCAGAAAATTTTAGATCATTTAGTCAAATAGAGTCTGAGATATTTAAGAAATACGAAAAAAAACAAAATTTTTTTTTTCGTTTTTTTTTTGGATATTTTGAAAATTGTCGGATCAATCAATTCCAAAATCTATTCAGCTCTAGAAATCGATAAAAGCTTCCGATTGCCGCCAAGAACGTCTTAATCGGATAATCTGTTCGAAAGATATTGTCGACGAACGAAATAGTAGAAAACGGTTTTTTGCGAATATCGTCGTAATGACTGAACCAATCATTCACAAAATCTATTCAGCTCTAGAACTCAATAAAACGCGCTGATTGCCACCTCAAACGTCTCAATCGGATAATCCGTTCGAGAGATATCGTAGATGGAATAATAAATATAAAATCTATATCTGCTTTTTTCATTGAATAACAGCATAATTACTGAACAACTTAAAACTAATACGTTCAACTTCATGTAAGTGATTGGAAGTGACTGCTTAAAAATCATCATGTTCGCTTGTACCACGATATATTTACACGATATCGATACAACGTATCACGTTAACTTATTTTTGAGCTAATTATTGGACATAATTGTGAATAAATATGTAAAAAACATTGATTTATTAATTATTTATTTTGAATTCTAAATTTTTCAATTTTAATATAAAACGTAACCCTTTTGAGCTTGAAAAGCTCATAAAAAAAGGGAACCAAAGGTATTTTCGAGCTCGAAGAGCTCAAAAATGTATTTATACTAATGTTTTCGAGCTCTTAGAGCTCGAAAACAGCGGGAAGTTCTAGGGCTTGCCCGCAGGGCCAACCGATGCCCAGATTTTTTTTTCTATTAACATATATTTATTGATTTAAAATAAACAATTAAATACATAATTGAAAATTCAGTTGGAATATGTTGCCAGAGTCCCAAATATTTAAAACAAAATAATTTTTTTTTTTTTTTTAATTTTATTAATGAAAAAATTAATTAAATAAAGAAATTTGTTACTTTATAACAAAATATTATCATAACATCTTTCTAAAATTTTAATTTTAAATGGTTTGTCGTCCATCGTACAAGTCACTACAAAAGAGGGTGTTCTGAGCACAAGTATAAAAAGGGGTGGAGTGAAAAAAACAAATTCATGACCAGTAGTAATACTAGTAACAACAGGGGGTATATATCCTTCTTTCTTTTATCGTTTACAGTTGTCGGTACATATGTATATAAATATATCAGTTAGTGTGCGGTTGAAAGCCGGCGTACTCTACTACCTTAGTTGCCACAGCGGCTGCTTCAGTGTTTGCATTATTGAGCTTGAGAAAATCACAGGTGGAAAAGACCTTCCGGGAGCTTCTATTAGCTCGTGCGAGGACGCATGGATATCAGGAACGCTGAGGGGGCGAGTGCACGTGCGAGGGTCGTCCAAATACTAGAGTAGTGGATTAATATGTAGTTTTGCGTGAGTGTGTGAGTTGAAGAAAAGTCACTTTGGATTTTGTTGGTGGGATGAGGATTCAAGGGCAATTATCAGCCTTCAAGTGACGTATGTTTTGTATTCTATTTTATATAACTTTGTCTTTTTCTGGTTATGGTAGTATCGTAAAAAGGTTAAAAACAGTTTACTATTTTTTTAAATAATATTTTATTGGACTATATCTTTAATCTATTGAATAAATTAAAGTTTTGATCACGGTTAATAACAACAATAGTTCAAATTTTTAAGACAAAAAAATTTTTATTCTTTGAAAATTTTGGTTACGGTTTATCGTATCAAATGATAGGGCAAATTGATTAGTTTAAACAATGCGGACTCAGATATTTTTATAAATATCGTGACTAAAAATTTTAGAGTTTTTTTTTAATCCATGACAGTTTATTATTCGATAATTAAATCAATGAATCAACAAAGTTTCAATAGTAGCCTATTTTTACCAGATTAAACTTTATTCAAATTTTAATAAAATAATTTAAAAAATAATTTATTTATAAAATAAAATATTTTCAAAATAAGCATTTTGACACAAATAAATTGTTATATTATAAATGGCGTCTTATTTTACCCCGGGTTCTGTTATATTTAATGAAAAAAAACTTTGTGTCACAAATTATGAATTTAATATCGTTAAACTATAGATACGTTGTTTTTGTTGTAGTAAATTTGCCTATAGATAGGAAAAAAATTAAATGGTTACATGTTAAATGATATTTAATAAAGCGATAGAATAATCTGACGTATATCACTTACTGAGGGAATAAACTAAAATCTAATGGTAATAATTGTGAGTAAATCGATCAACATTTGTATAGAACAATCGATGATTGTATTCACTAAGCAATCGTCTAGCGAAACACAAGAACAAGCGATTATCTTATTTAATAATCAAGTAGTAGCTTATGGTATGACATGATAGTATAGTTACTATATATACTTGTCTATAGAACATTACTCACCAATTGTTGCATTATAAATTTACTCTATTGAGCAGACAAATTCTATAGTCTTGTGAAAGAAACAAAAAAAACTTTCAATAACAATGTGAGGAAATTAGTTTTTTTAATTCGTTTTTAAATTTATAGCTGGGAGACCGAGGCAAGAAAGCTCATCTATAAGCGAGCCATTACTCCGTCTAGGACTTTTAATCGGATACGACTTTTGTTGTGATTTACTTCGAGCAAGTTTAACTTAATTTTAAAAAGATTAAAAAAAAACTGTAAATTCGTAATTTTCAATATTTCTAATTTGACAATACCTGATTTTATTGGTGTTTTCAAACTTGAAAACGGTAAATTTTACATTGAACTTGAAAAAATTAAGACATCAAATATACTTAAGAAACAAGCGTTCTTAGAACTTGAATTTTTATTCACGATTATGTTATAAAAATCAATGTAATCAGGTAGAAATCAATGTCAGTGATTAAACTAAGGATTTCAATGACTTTCAACTAAGATCAAAGCATTTATATACGAAGTATCCAAGAAAAATGTTAGAAAAGGGGTTTTTTCAATTTATTTGTCGGTAACATTGCTTAAACTAAAGAACGAATTGAGTTACAATATGTGGTAATCGAAAGACTATAAAGATGAAGAGTTGGTACGATTATCAACACATTTTAGTACATTATATTATGATTTATCCGGGAAAAATGGCATAAATTGTTATTTTTCAAACTTTTCGACGTCGATATCTTTTGGACCAATCAACCGATTTTGATGTTTAATGTGGCAATCGTCGCAATTTATTGAGTTCTAAAGCCGATAAAATTAAAAAAATGATCAATTCCGTCGTTTCAAAGATATTCACGAAAAACAGTTTTTTACCATTTCTTTCTCCGACGATATTTCTCGAACTAGCCGATTAAAATGGTTGAGGCGGCAATCGGCGCGTTCTATTAATTTTTAGAGCTGATTAGATTTTGAAGTCGATCATTCAAGTTATTTCTGAGAAATGAACAATAAATTTTTTTTTTCGTAATTCGCAAATATTTTTGAGTCTACTTGATCGAATGATCTGAATTTCGCGGGAAAGTTGACGGCCGACAAACTCTTTCGATTTCCGCACGAACCATTTAAATCAGTTGATTAGTCAGTGCAGCCAGATCGCGGACGAAAAGTTCCCGTTCTTTCGAATCATTTTAGCATCACTCACAGCTTAAACGGTGCTTGGGAAGGGAAACTTTTCGTACGCGATCTGGCTGCACTGTGATTAGTTAAAAAGTTATAAAGCGTTCACATAAACACATACACACACGCATACATACAGACACTTAGACATCATTCTGACAATAGTCAGATCCCGTGTAAATAAAATAGTTCAAAAAAGTTCGTCATGTCGAACTTCGAAATTTGACACAAAATCGAACTTTTTTGAACTTTTGTAAAACAATACATAATGCATTGAAAACATGAAAAATCATATGGGACAAAGAGGATTAGCATAAAAATTCGGAATTGTCGACTTTTCGGGACGTGTCGCTAATGAAGAAAACTCACAATTAGGTATCGACTTTTTTAGTTTTTTTTTGGATAATTGTGATTCTACTTTGAACTTTTTTAGAACTTTTATATGTAATAACAATCATCCAAAAAATTCTGAAAATATTAAACTTTTTTAGAACTTCTATGATAAAAATTATCCAAAAAGTTGTGAAACATTCGAACTTCTTAAATAAAAATTATCAAAAAAGTTCTGAAAATATCGAAATTTTTTAGACCTTTTACACTTAAAATTACCGAGAAAGTTCTGAACATATCGAACCTTTTTTAGAACATCTATAATAGAAATTATCCAAAATGTTATGAAAATTTCAAACTTCTCTGAATTTTCAGCATAACAATTTTTTGTTATGTTCCAAAACTTTCAAATTGATTTTGAATTTCTATAATGAAAGTCATCAAAAAAGTTATGAAACAAGAACTTCATCCCGACTAGAAATTTTTAAGTGCACCCACTTGGGACCCAATTGGGTTGCCCAATGGGGACCCTACATTGGGATGTAACGCAGAAACGTATTTGGGCCCCGATCGAGCAATCTTTATAAGTTCCCAATTGGGTAAGACCTACGTGTTCCCGAATGAACGATTCCTATTAAAAAAAATTTTTAATTGCGATAAAAAAAAATACTTTTAATTAGATCCGAAAGGTAATCTAATGTATTAAAGAGCGTTACTTAGAGAAATTATACGTGATTTCAATTGATGAAAAAATCCCGGTGACTGCTTGGCTTGAACCTACGTCCTTCCGATTCAAAGTCTTTGATGATATCCACTGCGCTGACCCACGTATGCGATCGTGTGAGTGTAAATAGTATATTTATTATAATACCAAAGAATAGTTGATAGAGGAATAAAAAATACGTGATGCAATGATCGACGTACTCCTTGTATAAATATATTATTGTTCTGTACTTTGTTTAATTTTTAACCAGTAAACAAAATATTAAAAGAAATTAGAAATTTTCACGGTCAAATGGATTATCAAATTATAACCCCATGTACTTCGACTACATAAAAAAAATCATTCAATCAAAATTTTACTCAACCAAAATTATACTAGAAAGAATAGGAAAGAGAGGAGGGTGGGGCACAAAACAGAATATCCTATTCAGAAGAAGTGAAAAATAATTTGATTTGACAATTAAATAAATTTGATGAAATGAAATTGTTTATAAACAATTTAGGTAAAAAAAGTAATTTTAACATAAATATCGTATACGAACGTAAAAAACAAATTTGTTGTATTATTAACTTTTTTGAAAAAAAAAAACTTTTAATAAGAAATTTTGAGCATTTCGGATTATATATAAATCATAGAAGTTATTAAAATAATAATAATTTTGCATCGGGTTATCCCAACAATGTCCCAATGAGGTCCCATTCAGGAAAAACAGATGTTCGGTAAAAAATTTTTGCATTGGGATATCCCAACAAGTTTCCGATTGGGTCCCAATGTGGCAACCCCAATATAAGTCATTTATTTTTGCATTGGGCTATCCCAACAAGTTCACAATTAGGTCCCACTCAAGGAAAACTGGTGTTGGGTAGCTAACTTTTGCATTGGGATGTCCCAACAAGTTTCCGATTGGATCCCAATGTGGCAAAACCAATATAAGTCATTCATTTTTAGATTGGGCTATCCCAAAAAGTTCCTAATTAGGTCCCACTCAAGAAAAACTGGTGTTGGGTAACTAACTTTTGCATTGGGATGTCCCAACAAGTTTCCGATTGGGTCCCAATGTGGCAAAACCAATATAAGTCATTTATTTTTGGATTGGGCTATCCCAACAAGTTCCCGACCGGTTTCCGAATGGGGTAGACCTACTGGGCATGCCACAGCTATTCCCAATTGGGGCCCAATGTATGTATTGGGACAATTTCTAGTCGGGATAATGTAAAACTATCGGAAAAGTTCTAAAAATTACAAACATTTCTACAACTATTATACATATAAAAAATTCAAAGTCCTGAAAAACTTTTGGAGTAATATTAAAATTATTCAGAAAGATCTAAAAATGTTGATACCTAATTGTGAATTTTCTATGTTAGTGACACGTCCCAAAAAGTCGAGAATTCCGAACTTTTATGCTAATCCTCTTTGTCCCATATGATTTTTCATGTTTTCAATGCATTATGTATTGTTTTACAAAAGTTCGATTTTGTCTCAAATTTCGAAATTCGACATCTCAAACTTTTTTCGACCTTTTTTTTTTACACGGAATAAATTCCTAGGACCTCAAAACGTCGACATCTGATGAAAACTCGATTTTCGAAAATCCGGGTGAAAACATTAACTTCTCGAATTTTCGAAAATTTACAATTGTCTTAGCGGGAAGTTAAAAATATTTCAACATGGTTAAGTCAGATGATTATTTTTTTTTCTAAAGTCAACTTTTAAATTGAATTTAATTCTTATTAAATTTATTAATTCGATTTTAATATATATGTTAACAGATTAAGGAGTGATGGAAGAGCATAATCGAGACTTAACACTCTGTAAAGTATGTGGAGACAAAGCATCGGGAAAGCATTATGGTGTGTCAAGTTGTGATGGTTGTCGTGGCTTTTTTAAACGGTCAATCCGTAGGTATGCCAGGTAATTATAATTTTTTAGCATTATTCTACTGAAAAATGAGATATTAAAAGATAAGATAAAACTACTTTTATAAAAGTTAATTTTTTTTATCAGTGCAAAATTTACAATGGCCATAGTAACATTTGAAACATGTTAATTTCATTTCGCGTTGTGGCCAAACCTAGGGACTTGTACGGACGAACCCGTATACGGAGAAAAAAAAACAGTAACCATTGCTGCGCAGAACAGTAATCCAGTCAATGACCATATTTAGGCGAAAGATTAAGTATAGTAAAAGCATATTTTACTATACTTATATTTATTCAATTGACTGGATGACTATTCTGCGCAGTAATGTTTACTGTTCTTTTTCCTCAGTGTACATGTTTACCACTCGCTCATGGTGGATAGAGGCATACATAAATTTCGAGCCATTGGCCTACGTTCGACCCCACACATCACCTCGGTTCCATTTGACATCCACTTCAGATATCATGGACATCAGTACACAGATTTTTCTCACTCTGCTTTTGGTACCCAGGTAGGAATCGCCAAGGCTGACTATAGGCCGAGCCTTGGCCCTACTGTCACTTGCCAAGCTTCAGCAGCTGACCATTGGCCCAAGCCTCGGCCAGGGCTTGGCTCAATGGTTTGATTACGTTAAGCCAAGTATTGGCAGCTGACCATTGGCCCAAGCCTTGGCCAGGGCTAGGTCCTATGTTTTCCAATAATTTCACAACGTTAATCTGAGCCTTGGGGAACGACCATTGGCCCAAACCTCAACCGAGGCTGGGCCCGATAGTTTAATTTTTGTCAAGCTGAGCCTTGGCAGCTGACCATTGGCCAATGCCTCAGCCTGGGTTAAATTTTTATTTAACATTAAAATTAGCAACTTTACATGCATCTATATATATGTATGTAAAGAACACCAGGGCATAACGGTCCACCGAGTATACGATTAATATCAAGAGTTGAAATTTTCTAAAAAGTAAAATTATTTGACATACAATAATTTTCATTTAATTAGTTATTGCTATATACAAAACTTTATTTAACATAAATGTTAAAGTTCAATAAACAATATAGTAGTGCTACTAGATCTTACTCTTAATTTATTCACTTACATTAAATCATAAAATTATAAATTAATAAATATATGACATTACCCGGGAAAAAATCACCATGCATGATCATGTATGATCATGCAGAGTTCATGCCTGATTCATGCCTGACCGTGCATGATTCATGCATAATTTATGCTTGATCCTGCATGACTCATTCATGGCCAGACATGACTCATTCGTGATCAAGAATGATCATGCATGGCTCATTCTAAATCAGACTTGCTCATTACTTACGTTACGAATAATTCTATCCAGAGATATGATCTATCAAGTTAGGTCATGATCGAGCATGCTCTGTTATGCATGACCATACATGGTTCATACTTGATCATATATAACTCATTCGTGATCAAGAATGATCATGCATGACTCATTCTAAATCAGGTTTGCTCATGACTTACGTTAGAAATAATTGTATCCAGAGATGTAATCCCTCGAGAAAGGCCGTGGTTGAGCATGCTCTGTCATCTATGATCATGCACGGCGCAAACATGATCGTACAAGGCTATGCATGGTCAACCTTAATCTTTCACGGTCATATGCAAATAGTGAAAAATATTTATGAATATTCAGGCTTGATCATGCATGATTAAGCATACTCCTTCATATCCATAAATAAAAGTTAGTCGTAAATAGAAACTGTTAGATTAATTATAATTATTGTTTCCTTTTTATTTTATTATTTATTTAATTCAGATTAATTGTCTGGGAATAAATCAGCATGCATGATCATGCGTTGATTCAGGCAAGGGTGAGCATGTTCAAGCATGGATCATGCATGAATCATGCACGGTCAATTATTACAAATAATTTGATCAAAATCTATGATTAAAATCTCCGATTGAACCGATCGAATTCGATTAAAATCCGGTCGAGCTTCAATCGGATTTGATTGAGGTTTTTAATTAAGGATAATCATATATTTTTTATGAAAAACTTCGAATAATTAAACGTTTTTTATTTTGATGATAGTAGTTAAAATCATCATTATTAAATCGGTAATCAAAGATATTTAATTTATAATTTTTGGTTCAATTAATAACGAAAATCAATCTTTGTTTCCGAAAAATAATTTAAATGAAATTAATTAAAAATTGTTTTTTCGGATTAATTAAAGAATTGAAATAATAAATTCTTGCCAAATTGATAATGAAACTCAATATAATTGCTTTTTTTTTTAATTAACAATTAAGATTAATGTAATAGTTAAATTTGCTCGTAATTGATAACTACAATTCTTTTCATCCATTATTAAGAAAAGATTTAATAACCAAATCAAGATCAAGTTTAAATAATATTTTATTTTTTATAACCTTAAGGTTTTAAAAGATGTTAAAAATCGTCGTAAACTGAATTAGATAGTTCAGCCTAGTGGACAGCGGACGTGCTTCCTAACATGATGGTCGTGGGTTCGAAACCCGTCGCGGGTAAAATTTCAAAAGTACTTTTCAACCAGTAAATATTAAGTACACAATAATACTCACAAAATAAGTTAATTTCAAATTGACTTATCATTATTTTTATTTTTTTTTAATAATTTGAGGGATTGTGCTTGCTCAGGCCTGATCATGCCTGAATATTGGCCAGCCATGAGCATGCGTGATCGTGCACGAAAAAGCACAATCATGCCTGAGCAGCCCTGATCATGCATGCTCGTGGTTGGCCAATATTCAGGCATGATCATGCATGAGATTAACGCATGATCATGCATGATCAGACCTGATGATTTTTTCCCGGGTACTCATCAGACAATTTTAAGTTCATTAAATAAAGCTACATTTCACCTCATCTTTACGATCTAATATTTCTGTATTAAATTGTATTTAAATAATTAACAAGCAAAAAAAACATGATTATCTGAACATCAGATTTAGCACAGTGAATAGCGTCCCAGCTTAATCATCAGAAGGATCTCAGTTCGAACCCCAGTAGCCCTCAAATAATTGTATTTCTTATTTCCCGTTAATTCAGTAATTAGTTAATTACACTCCAATATAATGTCAATAGAAGTGTGATAACTTTTTTTTAATTATATTTATTAATTTAAATAATAATATTTTAGATCGAGTATGGGATGAGCCTTAGATTTTTTTTCCCCGAGGTTTGACCGAGGCTTGATTTTTTGTTTCCCAAGCCTTGGCCAAGGCTTAATTTTTCGTTTCCCCAAGCTTCGGCCGAGGCTTGAAATTTTGTTTCCCAAGGCTTGGAACATGGACATCACCCAAGGCTTGGACCAATGCTCACCCAATGGTTCAGCCAAGGCTTGCGCCCAGGCTCGGAACTCTGGCATGACGACTGGCCAAAGCCTGGTCCGAGCCTTGTCCAATGGTCCCTTCCTACCAGGGAATTTACGGTGTTTTACCGTAAATTCACTGTGATATTACGGTATATTCACGTGAATTTAGCGTGATTCACTGTGCCACAGTAAATTACCCATACAAAGTCGTCGTTAATGGAAAAAATGCCGTAGGTTGGCCGATGTCTGACTGCCGTCGATCGGCCAAGCATTTGCAATTAGTAATGGCTCAAACCTCGTTAATTAGCAGTCGTTTTATTTTTTATTAAAATAGCGTAGTCCAATCGAAGTGAGTTTCTATTAAAATTTTTGAATGTATATGTTATGGCATTACTGGTTTCATATCAGAATATGACTTCTCGTAAAGGAAACGCCAGTCATACGACGCTACCGATGGCTGGCCAATGAACGGCTACTTATGACTGGCTGATTATCGGTTTGCAGCTTTGGGCCACTGTTGGTGAATTTCTCCATGCAGTGGTCCATGATTGATTCTTGTTAAATGAAAAAATTTACTAATTAATTATTAAATATTCAAATAACATTATTATAGTTTTCTTTAATTAATAATTATTGATTTTTGAATGAAATTAAGTTTTAAGTAATAAATATTTTAATTTTCCGATTAAAGTTATTTACAACTAACAGTTAAAATATTTTTTAATTGCTTCGTTATTATTTGCAATCAACAACCACAATTTTATAACTTTAATTATAAAAATTAATTTAGTAAAAAAATAATACATACATTTTTATAATAAATGACATTTTTAATAATGGTGGTAGAGCAAGATAATTCAACTGGGTTCTTGATGAATAATCAATTAAATTTAATAAGTTTTATTACAAAAAATTATGTATTTATAATAAAATAGAACGAAATTATTATTATTTGTTTTTTTTTTTTTTTTTTTTTGTAAATAATCAAAAATATTAATTAAATTGGGTATTTGCATGATTTTGATATTCATAAACTTTTGATATTTTTACATTCTATATAATTTTTTTTAATTTTTGAAAAAAAAAATTTTCGATTCTGTTCATAAAAATTTAAATAATTTAATAACTAAGAAAAAGCCGATATTTAAATGAATAAGTAGCTCTATCTCGTGTATGTGACGTCACGATGCTTATTACATTTGAAATTTTAAGCGCCAATCTCTCTTGTAAGCACGTAGCAAATTTAAACAGTTGTTGTGTTGAGTTGTGCTTGATTAAAAAAAACATCTGGTAGTGTTGTTTATAATAAAATAAAATTATTTAATTATTCGAAATGTCGTTAAAAAAAGATATTTGTTGGTGTATAGTTCCAACGTGTAGAAATACTGGTAAATCCACACCAAGAAAAATTTGCGACCATGAATGCATCAATTCGTGGTAAATTATCAGACCGTGCTTCTCTAAAACCAGGATCCACTTTTCATCGAGGCATTTTTATAGATTTGTTGATAATCACTAACTAAACTGTCAAACTGATGTTTCTCAAAAGTCTTAGTATAACTACATTGACATGTTCATAACCTCCAAACACATTCACTTTAGATTTAGAAAAACATTTCACAAAAATTCATTTCAATTTTAATTATTTTCAGTAAAATCTGGCATTAAGAATATGATGTATAAAACTTAAAATTAAAAAAACTTAACTTTAATTATTTAGCACTATAAAATATTATACATGACTTATTGTTCATTCAAATATACGCGCTACAAACAGCGCAATGACGTCACACCAATCACATCACGTTTTACATCACGTGACTTATTTAATTTTGGGCTACTTTTGTTAATTAAATTATTTAAATTTTTATGAACAAAATTGAAAATTTTTTTTTTCAAAAATTTTAAAAAATTATATAGAATCTAAAAATATCAAAAGTTTATGAATATCAAAGTCATGCAAATACCCAATTGCTCTTTATATTTCATAAAACCGAGTGGTTATAGTAGAATGAATAAGTAGATCATATAAAAGTATCCATTCAACATTAGTAGGTTCGTCCAGTAGCTATTGTTCAGACCTAGCAATCAGAATAAGGACGGCAGTTCGCGCCCAGAGCCCAGCAGAATTTTTCATCGAGACTTTTCAACATCATTTACCTCATTTAAATGATTTAAACGTTAATAATCATAAACTCTACTTGGATAATAATACAAATTTTTTTTTTTAAATTAAATTCATTTTTATGCTTGGCCGAGTGCCGGCTGCCATTAATCGGCCGATAGTCGAGCAAAATTAATGGGCCGGGGTTATCATTTGTATATTCAGCCGTTCATGGGCCGTTGAAAGTTGTCAATGACTGGCCGTTAATCATCATACTTTGTCCGGTGATGGGCCATCCAAAAGCTGATTTCCAAACTTTCTATGGGTACCGTGATTCATTGTAAATCGGATCCGCTAGGGAATAATTTGAATCTATTCACCATAAAATGCACCACAATATAATAATATATGCATATATATGCTTAATTTCAGCAAGCACTTCCGTATTGTGAATTTTATTCAAATGTTTGATAAAATTCAAATAATTTATATTTTATGTACAGGAGAAAACATGCTTATTTAAGATTTGAATGATAATAAATTAATTTTAATATTATTTATTATACAACAACTGTGTATTTATGTTTATTTATATTATAATGAAAATATTTACTATTGTATTGCAGAAATTTAGATTATGTTTGCAAGGAAAATGGTCAATGCATAGTTGACGTATCAAGAAGAAATCAATGTCAAGCTTGTAGATTTTCCAAGTGTCTTGAAGTAAACATGAAACGAGATGGTATGTTCCATTTTAAAGGTGATTGAATTAATTTATAGTTTAAATATAATTTAGTTAGAATTTGCCTAAAAAGTTTGTAAAACACCAAACATAGAGATATTTTGCAGCGCGTATTTTACGGTGGATTTACCGTATTTTACGGTGGATTTACCGTATTTTACGGTAGTTTTACCGTATTTTACGGCAAAGCCACCGTGATTTACCCATTTTACCGTAAATTGCGGTAAATTACGGTGATTCCACCTGACTTTTTACGGTAGATTTACCGTGTTATATGCTAAATTTACCATAAAATACAATAAATTTGCGGTAAATCAGGTCTGCTAGGGGCATTTACAACACGGAAAAAATGATGCTTGAAATCTTATTAGTTTATAGTATTTTTTTAAATTTCGAACTAATATTTATAAATTAATTTTGAACAAGGGCCGTAAATCATTATTTAATAGTAAATATTTATATTAAAATTTACAATACATGAGAAAGCCAAATTTATAATTTGTTAGATATTTAAATAAATATCATTATAATTATTAGTAAATAGAATAGAATTTATAAATTAAGAATTGGAAATTTTTACAATTCCTACAGATAAAAAACCAATCTCTGGGGGATAACAATTTCTATTTTCACTAAATATCGCTTATTTGAATGATGGATATCATAAACTAATTAACTTTAAAACTAACAGGAAAACATTCCCAGGTGTCCCCCTCCGATTTCGATATAACTGACATATGTTACTCTCTGTCGAAATCTAAGACATGTATTTTTTTTTATCGGCGGAAAAACTTATGTAGGGAGTGAAACCACCCCTCAAAGTTTAGGCTCCAAAGAGGTAATTTGCAAGTTTCGCATACTTTGAATAATCGCATGGGACCAATGACATCATTTTCGGGATGAAAAATGATGAAAAGTGCCATTGGTGTTATAATAAAAAAATAAATAAAACAAAAGTTATAAGGGTTGGAATTCACAAAACATTTATTTAAAAAAAACTATCCAATTGATTTTTACGAAACCAACGGCGATCGAAAGGGAAAAAAAGTAGAGGATACGTCTTTTTGGGTTTTTTCGCAAGATCAAGTTCAGGGGGTGAACAACCTCTCAGTCCATTTAAACCTCTCAGTCCATTTACCAATATTCTTGATTACTTTGATCAAAAAGATTGATTATCGAAAAAAATCAAAAAAAAAAAAAAATTTGAAGAAATTTTTTTTTTTTCAAAATTTTTTTTTTCGTTGTATCCGCAATGATTTATCATTGTCAAAAAAAAATTCGTCAATTTTTTTTACCGCCGGCATTGGCGTTACCCAAAGCATACCACGTGGAGGTTGCTCGGTCGAATTTACGCTTGTCGGCGGTAAAAATAATTGACGAATTTTTTTGACAATGATAAATCATTGCGGATACAACGAAAAAAAAAATTTTGAAAAAAAAAAAATTTCTTCAATTTTTTTTTTTTTTTAATTTTTTTCGATAATCAATCTTTTTGATCAAAGTAATCAAGAATATTGGTAAAAAAAAAAACATTTTGAAATCGAAAAAATGACCAAAAACCGAGAAACTACCAATTATGGTGATTTTTGGCAAAATCGATAAAATTAAAGCTTCGGGACACTAAGAAAGAAATATCGCAGCGCTTTGGAATTTTCAGGGTTTTTTCGGGACACTGAGATTGAAAAAAAAATGACGATATCCTTTGTTCATCCGTTATATCCAAAGTTATAGCAAGATTTCCGAATATCCTTAAATATGCGAATTTTGACCTGTTTTTGAATAAACATTATCGTTTCAAAAAAAATTTTTCTATCAAAAGCCACTAATTTTGTTTTATAGAGAATGTTTTCCAGTTTTCAAAACCCTACTTCCATTCTCTGTACTACCAATACGTCCGGAGTTATTAAATATCAAAGCGAAAATGGACTTTTTTGCTTTGATCAATGATAACTCGGCGCCAAATCGTCGTAAAGACTTTTTGAGGCCGCCAAATTAAAGGACATAAAATTTCCTAAAAGAGTCATAAGGTCAGATTATCCAAAAAAATTTATTGAAGCCCATAGACTTGTTGGAAGAGGAGCAAAAATTTTGAAAATTTTTTTTTCGTCGGTTTTCTTAAGATTACTCCGAAACCTTGCATGATAAAAAAATTTGAGGTCCAGATCTGAAAACTAGAAACTTGAGGCTACAATTTGCTTTTTTTATTTTTTTTCTACGACCATTTTTCACCGAGTTACAGCATGTTGAAAATCACCCACAAATTTCGAATTTTTTTTCTATCTCTTAATTTTTGGGACCAGTGTATATGAGTCAGTAACGTGAAAAACATCATCATATACTCTCTAATTATGAATAAGTGAAATAAGTGAATATTCACTAATTCTGAGTGCCAACCGAACCACTTTTTGAAATGACTGGTTCGATTTGTACTTGGAATTAGTGAATATTCACTTATTTTCACTAATTCATGTTGAGAGAGTAAATAAACTCTTTTTGAAAATAGTTTAATTACTGCGATGCACTTTATTCTTCACGATTGAGTGTTATAATCTTGTAATTTTTTGAAGTGAATAATTTAAAATTATACGGCAACTTCTATTTTGTGTATTGAGAAAAATGAAAATCAATCCTATAAATGTTACAAGACTACTCTTAACAACATTTCAAGCTATGATCATTCCGGAATCACCTGTAAATAATGAAGAAATACAAATAAAGGAAAGGAAAGTTTCGAAAATAATAAGGTACCTGCGGGTAATTCCGTGTAGGTACCGCCAGGCATACAACAATGCCGATGACTGGCCTATTAATCGCTTGCAATCATTGGTCGATGATCAAAATACTATTATCGGGCCATTAATGGTTGATGAGTAGCCCATGGATCTTGTATCGAAATCGCCAGTGAGACACTTGGCCAGTCATTCAGCCAATGGTTGGCCGATCAATAGGTAACCTTGGTTGGCCGATGATCGAATTACATTAATGTGCCAGTAATATTCGATAACCGGCCCATGGATTTCGTATCAAAGGCACTGGTTAGACAATCGGCCAGTCATCCAGCTGATGGTAGACCGATCAATGATTATCGATGGTTCACCGATGATTAAAAAACATTCTTAACCTAGTCGTAAGCTACAGAAAGCTGACAGTATTTTGATCACAATTTTCGTGCTATATTATAAGTGGATGAAAAATTAATCCATTATTAATTTTATTGAAAATATTTAAATAGTTAAAATATTAAAATATTTTAATATTTATTAAATATTCAAATATTTATTGAAATATTCATTTAAAATATTTATTTTATTTTATTTTGTTTAAGTTTTTTTTTCCTAACAAAAAGTGATTCTTGTTTTTTTTTCTTTTTGAGTTTGAAATTTAAACGAGTTATGTTTTAAATTATTATTTTTTTTTCTTTGCGACTAGACGATAGATTCATATACTTGTGGAAGTTAGTCGACATTATAGTCTATTGTGAGACCTCGCTCCCTACACGTGGTGTGTTAAGTGAAATTATAAAAAAAAATATTACTTATTTTATTTAATTATTTATTATGTCGCACAATTATTATCAAGTAAAAAATACTATGAATTTAAGTCTGTAGATGGTAATGGTGGCGATGATTGTAGTGGAGTTAGAGATGAGTTGAATAAATTAGAAGATTTGGAGGTTAACTATTTAGAAACTCTAAGTTATGAATCACTATCAAATACTATTGATCACAGTGATCAAGTGATTGAAAATAATGGTGAATTTAATTATTGTGCTAGTGATAATCGTGATAGTAGTGATAGTGATGAACATTATATTAATCCAATAACATTAAGAAGCCTCCCAGTAAACACATTGACGTGAATTTGACGTCTGAGTGACGTTACGCTATGTCATCATTTACGTAAGATATGAGTCATAAATGAGTCAGGTTTGAATTATTATTTCACATTTTTTTACGTAAGATTATGGTGTAAAACTAATGACGTGAACATGACGTAAATGTGATGTCTGTGTGACATTCTATGACGTCAATATGACATATAGGTGATGTTAAAATTATCAATCCGGAAAAAATATTTTTGAAAAAAAAAAATACTGAATCTTTGATTTGATTATTACCTTGCGAACGCATTACAAATTCAGAAACAAGATTTGATAACTTTAAATAATTAAAAAATCCTGGGCGTCTGCTGGGTTCGAACACGGCTCCTCTTGGCTGGTAGTCCTGATCGTTGCTCACTGGTCCACATCACGAAAATTCAAGTCTAGTGCTTAATTAATGTATTTAGAGTAAAATGTCGGAAGACACAGAGATCATAAGTTTTTGTGATGGATTTTTATAAAATTTTAAAAAACTCCATAAATATATGAAATTTTATAAAAGCAATATTTGTCGGCCTCGATGATAATTATATAAAATTTTATCAAATTTTGTAGTTTTTTGTTGTGATGTAAAATTTGCAAAATCTTATATCAAATTTTGCGAAACATTGAATAATTCCACAAAATCGTATGAAATTTAATCGATTGAACAACCCTGATGAAAAAAAATGATTTGGAATAATTCAAAACAATTTGAAATGATTTAAAACAATTTGAATCGACTAATATATAGATAGACACTTAACATATGGAGCAAATCATTTTTCTTAATCAGGGAATTGCGACACTAAACTTTATAATTTTAATATTAAGATTTCAAACCGTCGTAACATTTTCTTTGTCATCCTAAATGATATTTTCGGTATATCATTTAAAAAAATAAAGTTAATTTTTTTATTCTCACGCTAATGATTTAATCTAAATTGCGTGAAAAATCTATTATCTAGAATATCAACTACTTTGGCTCCAAAAATATTTGATGTTTAGATGTTATTTACACATTTTTGAAAATTCATTCTATGATTGTTTTATTTCAATAAATAGATGATAAAAAACTATGACTCGAAAATTACATCAGCATTGCGTAAAATACTGACTTGTCACTGATGTAAAGATATGATTAAAGAGTGACATCCATATTACGTATAATCGTGACTTTGCTACTGACATAAATGTATGATTTTAAAATTACGTCATTATGATGTACGATAATGACTTTATTGCGATGTAACAATGTGATGTAGACTTTATGTCAAGCATACGTAATACATAATTCATAACTGTGACGTCATACAAGAGTCATGCTTACATCAATATGATATCACAAATTTTTACATCATACTAAAGTCATGTAGAACGTCAGATTGACATCAAATTTATATAAGATGCCATGACATTTCTGTGACCTACGTATGACGTCAAATTAAGGTCATGTGTTCACTGGGCGCGCTAGACTTAAAAATTTTCATGGCAACAAAAAATTTAAGAAAGAATTTATTCTAATCTCTGTTTTTTAATCATATAAATAATGTAGTAATGATTGCATATAAGTATGTTAAATTTTATTTATGTTGATTTATTATAATAAATATTCAATAACAAATTCAGTTTGATTATTTGAACTATTGCAAGTTTCATTGTTGAAAAAATTTACTTTTTAGATTCTACGTCGTATTCTAAACTCAAAATTTATTATTTATAGGCTGTCTTTAATTATCATCATTGGGCCATTCTAGTAGACTATGTTCGGCCGATGATAGCTCGCCATGGCTGCGCCATAATATTTGTCAATACTCGGCTAATGATAGTTTGTTATGGCTGGGCCGATGATAGATTGCCATGGCTGGGCCCAAGTTAGGTTCCAGCCGTTACCCGTTGAACGGCCAATCTTGGTTGCCATTACTGTGCCAGGCTAGTATGCTTGGCACCCAATCATGGCCCGATAGTTGACCATTCATAAAACCCTACACGGGCCGTTGACTTTTGGCGTAGCGGGAAAAAAAAAAATTTAAGTATAGAGTGTCAGACAAAAATTTAAAAGAGTGCAATCTGTGCGTCAGTTCCGACGGTGGGCTCATACTTTAAATCAAGAAGGAACTTATAGAGAAAAATTAGCAAGAATTTGTGAATATGCATAAGAAAATTTCAAAGCAGCTGTAGATGCAGGTTTAATAGTTCATTACTGCGATTTAAAAAATGGGCCTTACAAGCTCAAAAAGAAATTGGTGGCGAAGATTTCCGTTTCAAAGCATCACCAAAGTGGATCTTATCATTCAAACAAGCACATCGCATTGTATCAAGGAAAGGGAATAAGTTTATCACGTCCAAAACAATTGAAGATGGAAAATTATTAAAAGAGCAGGCGGAAAAATTTCTCAATAATGTGAAACAAAAAATTGAAATTAATAAATTACCGAATGTATACAATTCAGATCAAAGTGGTTTTCAGTTGTAAATGCACTCCGGGCGAACTTTAGCCGTTGAAAGAGAAAAGCAGGTAGATGGTCTGGTACAATTTATTACTTCTACGACACATAGTTACACCGTTCAACCAACTGTATCTGCTGATGGAAACCTTTTATCCCCATTATTTTTGGTTTTAAAATAACCAAGTGGTAAATTTGGACCAATAGTTGAAACCACGATTTTTAGACGAAAAAATATACACTTAGAAGCATCAAAATCAGGGAGACCTTCATCAAGTATGAATTATTCTTTTACATTATTGGATTCAACAAATAATTGTTTATAAAATTATTTCATAATTTGTAATATTCAGATCATTTCGAAATTTGGTTAGAGAGGGTATTTTTACCAAATGTTGGTCCAAAATCTTTATTTCTAATAGATTCATGGACTGAACATTGTCCTGAAGTTGTACAAAGCGTTAAACCAGAAAATAAAGATGTTGAAATAATGATCATACCTAAAGGTACAATTGGAAAAATTCAACCGCTTGATGTTTTTGGATTTCGAGTGTGCAAAAATTTCGTTCGACATTTCTCAGATCGTACAATTTTGATAAATTTTGACATAAATTTGCATTTACGAAATAACATTATAAAATTGCAATCGCTTACTCATATCCAGTTATCATTGCCTCGATATATAGATCTATCCAAGTATTCGTGGTATGAAAGCGGAAACACAAACGTAAAACCAGGTAAGTTCGGAAATCCTGTGGATTTTGCATTTCAAGAATCATGCAATTCTCTCTGTGAGGTTCCTGGATGTCAAAATATAGCAATAATCCGCTGATCATGGTGCAAAAAGTCGTTGTGTTTACAACACTTTTTTCATGAACATCATGATTGCAAAACATACGTTGAATAGATCTACATATGAAAAAATAATAAATATTTAATAAACATCAAAATGGTAAAATTTTTTTTTTTTAATATTTTTGTAAAAATTATTTGTGAATTCTTGTTGAAAAGAATGTATGAGAATAAAATATATCTTTTTTGGAGTATTTTCTTCTCTTTTTCGGAGCTGATTTAAATTATACGATACTTACCATACTTGATATCCTGCACAGAAAAAACGGTTGACTTAGCCCAAGATAATTTTTGCCTTAATTTTTTTATTCTTGGGCTGAGTAATTGGATTTTTTTACTCCGAGAACATTTTCTTCGACTAATATCATAAAAATATTGTATCAAGAATAATTAAATTTTAATTCAAGTTGAATAATCTTGGCTTAAGAATATTTATTTTAAGTCAAATTTATTTTGTTTCTAACCAAGTAAAAAAAACTATCAAAATAAGATATTTTTCTGTCTTGGTTGGTGAGTATAGTAAATTGTCACAATATATATCAATATCTCAAACCAAGAAATTTTTTTGCGTGGCAGAAAAACATTTACTCTCAGTTTGAGAAAACTACATTATCGACTCAAGACAACGGTCTATTGGAATGAGAAAATTTTAATTTTGATTTAAATAAATTATAATCTTCACTTAATAAAATAACTTTTCTTGAATTATGCAAATATTTACTTAACGGAAGACATAAAATTCTCCCATTGATGATTTTTTTTCTTGACTTAAAAAAAACATAGTCTCGATTCAAAAAAATAAATGACTCTACTTAAAAAAATATATCGACCTATATTTTTGAGTGAATTTAACCTAATATAAATATTAAATGATGTCAAGTAGGAATGTGTATGTGTATATTCAGAACATCACAATACAGCAGTATAGGGGATAAGAAATAAACTCTCGCGATTAAATGGCTTATGAGCAAATTGAGAAAAATAAATTGTTTGCTCATGGTAGGAATCGAACCCAGATCGATTCGGCATCACGCGAGAGCTTTACCAGTTATGCTACTTGACCATTTCCTGAATGTTTGTTCACTTTACCCATATATAGTAAGTACACTGTACATTGTAGAGTCTACACTACCGCCACTTTAGTATAGTACAGTTAGCTTTCCCAAGAGAATTTTTGCGTTGAGCCGTGAGCGCAGTTGCTGTTGGTTCAGACGTCTACGCTGACTTGCCGCAACACAACAAATACTTAAGCCAAGATATTTGTTACTATTGAGTCGAGTACTTTTAATTCTTGATTCGAGTCACAAATCATCTCTATTCAAAATAAATTATTCTTCAACAAAGAATATTTTACTTTTCGGACAATTGATTATATATCGGGGCAAAATATTTATTTTTCTCACTTTAAGAAAATATTTCTTACTTCAAGAAACATATATTATATTGGTTGAATAAAAAAAAAATCTTGTGCCAAGATGACTAAATTTAAGAAAATTTTGTTCTTGAACCAAGAAAATTTTCGTTTTCATTCAAAATTGCAAAAAATATTCTTGCGGCAAAAAAAAATTTCTTGCGCCAAGATATCCTTTTTTTCTGTGTGATGCAAACAATCAAGTCTGGAATTAAAAGTAAAAAGGTAAATAAAATATTCAAAAATATTATTATTATGATTCCCTCACTGCTAAAAATGTATGAAAAAATAATTCTCGACAAATTAAAACCAAAACTAATAAAATTATTGATGTTTTCTCGTTGGTCAATGTAAATGGACTGAGAGGTTGTTCACCCCCTAAACTTGATTTTTCGGAAAAACCCAAAAAGACGTATCCTCTACTTTTTTTTCTCTTTCGATCGCCGTTGGTAGCGTAAAAATCAATTGGATAGTTTTTTTTAAAAAAATGTTTGGTGAATTCCAACCCTTATAACTTTTGTTTTATTTATTTTTTTATTATAACACCAATGGCACTTTTCATCATTTTTCATCCCGAAAATGATGCCATTGATCAAGTAGACTCGAAAATATTTGCGAATTACGAAAAAAAAAAAAAATTTTTTTTTAGTTTTTTATTGATTTCTCAGAAACGAGTTGAACGATCGACTTTAAAATCTAATTAGCTCTAAAACTTTATGATAATAAAGTTAATTTGTTCGAGAGATATTGCGGGAAATAAAAATGGTAAAAAACGGTTTTTTTCAAATATCTTTGAAGTGACTCATCCAATCAATTTCAAAATATAATCAGCTCTGGAACTTAATAGAACGCGTCGATTGCAACCTTAACCATCTTAATCAGTTAATTTGTTCAAGAGATATCGTTGAAGAAAAAAATGGTAAAAACGTTTTTTTCTTAAACAACGGTATACAAAAGTATTTTCGAGCTCTTCGAGCTCGAAAACGTATCCACAACAAATTTTTCGAGCTCAAGAAGCTCGAAAACAGCGGGAAGTTTTGGGGCTGGCCCGCAGGGTCAACTGATAGACCCATTTTTTAAGTAGACATGTTACGGCAGACTTTGAATGTCTAGAGTTCAATTTTTAATAGGGTCGTTTATGCACGGAAAAAAAAGTATAGCTCCTCGAACGATTTAAAGTATGGCAACTTGTAGATCGTTACCACAACGATACGTATACTTATGGTAACAATACCGTATCGTTCCTGTAACTATCTATTAGATAGCTGTGAGCCCTATACGACTTTCCGTAGTCGTCACTTTGCACGGCACCGTCAAACATAACTAAACATCCATTTTCGCGCCAACTGTTTCGAATATTGTATAATTGTTGCTAGCAGACGTTTGATTAGAAAAAAGTGTAAAAAATAATTGTGATGGTGAAATATGGATTCACGAGTAATTAATCAATTAACAGAGTAGAATCTCCATAAATATGTTGATACATTTATTGATAAGTGTTTTTTTATGTTTTTTGTAATCAAAGTTACATTCATAACCAAAAATCTAAATATTATATGTAGTCGATGTTTTATAATTTAAATGTGATGCGTAAATAAAAAAAATAATTAATAAAAAAATGAGAAATAAATTAGTATTTAATTTAAAATTAAATTACTAATAAATAAACTCAAAATATCAAAAAAATATATTTATATTTACATTTAAAATTTATTTATACTATAATTAACTAATAAATCAGTTTTATAAATTATTATATTTAATAAAAGTTATTTGTTTATCATTTATTTATTAATAATAAAGGTTTTTAAATATCTCATATTATTTGCAACGCACGTGACGTCAGATAGGGCTCAGAACGATACCTTATAGGTCTCAGATGTTTCTAACGGATTGTTGTTAGAACGATACAGTAGATCGTTGCAGTAACAATCTAGTAGATAAGTAATGCGTATTGTTACTGTAACTATACAGTATACTTCTGAGAGCTATATTATTTTCTCCATGTGGCAGAGTTTTAAATGCGCCGGCGAGACATATTGTTCAGTCTAAATATTTTTTGTTTTGAGAGTATTAGATAATTTTCCTCCTACTCTCAAATAAATTTCAACTATGTCCTTTTTTATTGGAATGGATAAAATATTTAAACTTTTATACCTGAATTTTAAAAAATTTTTGCATGTCTCCATCACTGAAAATTCAAGGGTTATATTATTTATCAAGCTAAAAATATAATTTACTATTCTACATACATTCCCCCATATTACTATAGAACTATGATACCATTAAAAAAGGTCTGTTTACAATTTTCTTAGCATACAAATGGATGATATTATGTATACATTCAATACATTACAATTAAATGAACGGGCCAAAGCGTCGAGCACTTAGCAAAAAAAAATATATGTATAATAGAAAAGGGACCAACAAAACTTCCTACATGAAACTTGAGTCATAGATGATTTCAAACTCACTCGATAGTGTCACGAGCATGCTGACGTTCACAGCGTTTTGTAAATATCCTCAGTCTCTCCACTTGGTTTGTAAGGGTGATAATCTAAACACTTGATTGTATTCGAGATATCAATTAATGGTATAGTAGGGGTACTAGGGATTCTATTACTTAATGCAAGATATTATTATTTTATTTTTATTTTTGTTGAGCTTAAGATTTATTGATTTTTATTGGACCTGTTTATATAAATTTATTAATGAAATTAAATAATAAAAAAACTATAAAATGTTGTTTAATCTACTTCATCCATTATTTAAGAAAAATTAATTTCATTTAAAATAATTGTAAAAATATAACAAAAAAAAAATATTACAAGATAAAACTTGTATATGATAGTATTTCTTAAAGAAAAAAATTTAGATACTTAGTAAAATATATATAATAATGTGATTTGTGAATAAGAGTAAAATTTAAATGTCATTTTCAGCGGTACAACATGAGAGAGCACCGAGAAGTACGTCGTCGTTGGTTTCCACTGCGAGAAGAGTACCCTCGGTGATCTATCCAGGAATCTCTCACGTCTATCACACTGCAAGCAACCCCTACCACCCTCTTTTATATCCAACACTCTTTCCGTTCAAACCTAGTGTACCAGCTTTTAGTCCCAGTGTCGGTGAGTAACTACATTTTTTTTTGAAACTTAAAAAAAAAAAAAATAATTTTCAATACTTTTGTACAAATATATATATTAGGGTGTTTCATTTTTAGGCGGTATTTTTTTTTCGCTCCTACCTGAAAATCTGATAATTTATAGATAAAAAAAAAATATTGCCGCCGAAAAAAAAAATTCTGTCGATTCGACACTTCACTCATTGAAAAATTTGATTTCCCATGTAATTAACATAGGAAAAAAAAATTTTATTAGTTTGGAATTTTTTACCTCGGCAATAGCTAATTCTACGAATGAGCCCAGCATACATTTTGGTAGGGAATTTAACGCTCTATAAAAGAAGTCTCTTATCATTTTTTGATAAATCCATCTGTTCAAAAGTTATTGGAGCTCGAAGTCAAGTTAGAGTAAATTTCGAGATCTTTTTACTTTTCCGGCGAAACGATCGGACTTAGCATAAAATGTCATAGGATCTTTTTTGTAGACAATTGTATTTCCTACAAATTATCTTTGATAAATTTTTTTTAAATTCCGTTTTTTTTTTTAGTTATTTCCATTTTAATGCCATGCTCCTAAAAATATAGTGTTCTGATCGATTTTAAAAGCTTGACATTAAAATGGAAATAACTGGAAAACAATGCAGAATTTCGAAAAAATTTATCAGCGACAATTTGTAGGAAATAAAATTTTCTACAAAAAACATCCTATGACATTTTATGATAAGTCCGATAGTTTCGCCGAAAAAGTAAAATGATCTCAAAATTTACTCTGACTTGACTTCGAGCTCCAATAACTTTTGAACAGATGGATTTTTAAAGAAATGATAAGACTTTTTTTGTAGAGCGTTGAATTCCCTAAAAAAATGTATGCTGAGCTTATTCGTGCAATGAGCCATTGCCGAGGTAGACAATTCCGAACTAATAAAATTTTTTTTTCCAATGTTATTTATATGGGAAATCGAATTTTTCAATGAGTGGTGTTTAATCGACAAAATTTTTTTTTCGGCGGCAATATTCTTTTTTATCTATAAATTATCAGATTTTCAGGTAAGAGCGAAAAAAAAAATATCGCCTAAAAATGAAACACCCTAATATATATATATATATATATATATATATTAGGGTGCGTCATTTCAGAGCAACATTTTTATCTTAAGTGTATGTAGAAAAAATCATAGTTCAACACAAAAAAAAAATTTTCGCACAAGAAAAAAAATTCTATGTCGATTACAGACCTAGCTCATTGAAAAATTCGATTTTCCCATTTAAATAACACGGAAAAAAATTTTTTTATAACTTTGAGTATTTTTAACTCGTTAAAAAATCAAAAAATCAAATAGACTAATACATATTTTTGTAGGAAATTGAATGCTCTACATAAGAAATCTCTTATTATTTTTCGATAAATCCACCTGTTCAAAAGTTATTGGAGCTCGAAGTAGTTGGAGATCTTTTTACTTTTCCGGCGAAACTATCAGACTTATCACAAAATGTTATAGGCTGTTTTTTGTTGACAATTTTATTCTCTACAAATTATTCAGTAAAGTTTTTTCAAATTCCGCATTGTTTTCTATTTATTTTTATTTTAATTTCAAGCTCTTAAAAAAGCGGTTCTGATCGATTTCAAAAGCTCGACATTGTAATGAAAATAACTAGAAAACAATGCGGAATTTTAAAAAGCTTTACTTATAATAATTTGTAGAGAATAAAATTGTCAACAAAAAAGACCATACAACATTTTGTGATAAGTCTGATAGATTCGCCAGAAAAGTGAATAGATCTCCAACTTTACTTCGAGCTCTAATAACTTTTGAGCAGGTGGATTTATCAAAAAATGATAAGATACCTTTTTTGTAGAGCGTTCAATTTCCTACAAAAATATGTATTAGTCTATTCAATCTCTTTATTTGTTAACGAGTTAAAAATACTCAGTTAAAAAAAAATTTTTTCCGTGTTACTTAAATGGGAAAATCGAATTTTTCAATGAGCTAGGTCTGTAATCGACATAAAATTTTTTTTCTTGTGCGAAAATTTTTTTTTTTTGTGTTGAATTATGGTTTTTTCCACATGCACTTAAAAAAAAAATGTTGCTTCGAAATGACGCACCCTAATATATATATATATATATATATATATATATATATATATATATATATATATATATATATATATATAAATTTCACATTGAATAGCGCACTTTTTGCCACGACCTATTGCAGAACCTTTACCTGTGGCTGCTGCTAAAGAGGATGAAGTTACGAGTTCAGAAGAAGCGAGAAATGCCGTCCAAAGATGTGAACAAAAAGGTAAAAAATAAATATAGTTCCATTACATTGTAAAAAATCAGGAGTAAATATGGATTTTATTTCAAACTGAATTTATTCCGTCACTCGGAATTCCCGGGATAAACAAAAATCACTTCGCCTACAGAGTAAATAGGCAATTTTTCTTTTTAGCGCAATGCTTTCAGAGTGACATGGATTGTATTTCAATCCACATTCACTTCGATCCAGAGTTTTAATATCAAAATACCCCCATCCCTCAAGTGAAAAGCCTTTCGAGAGATCGTCTGAGAAAGAAATGGTAAAGAACCGTTTTTCGCGAATATCTTTGAAACGACGGAATTGATCATTTTTTAAATTTTATCAGCTTTAGAACTCAATAAAACGCGGCGATTGCCACATTGAACATCAAAATCGGTCGATTGGTCCAAAAGATATCGACGTCGAAAAGTCTGAAAAATAACAATTTATGCCATTTTTCCCGGATAAATCATAATATAATGTACTAAAATATGTTCAAAATCATAGCTACTCTTTGTCTTCATTGTTTCTCTCGATTAACACATAAATTAATTACTTTCGATTCTTAAATTTTCAAACTTTAAGGTAGGGTAAGTGTGGGTATTACTGCGGATTTTTTTGTAGGTCTTACTTCAAATGCAATTTAATGAAGTTTATTTCAAGATATCGATAATTTTATTTTTTATACCCAAGTTGTACTTATTATTAACTTAAAAAAAAATCAACAATGAGATAAACTAATATTTTCTTTAAATAATAAGCATTTTAAAGACGACTCTATATGTATGTGTTACTTCGGGGCCTAATGTGGCTTGTCCCTATTACTACGAATGATCCAATTACTGCGTGCCTATTACTGCGGCTAAATCATTTACCAAAAACTTCGAGATCAGAAAAAAATTGAACTAAAACAAGTTTGAAAGATAATTATTAGCTTAATAAAATAATTAATGAAATTTATTAATATAATAGCAGACTTATATTAATTTATAAAAATAAATATGACAAGTAAACACCGCACAGTACAGTCTACTGATGACGGCTTCGGACTCATATGGAAACTCCAATTCCATCACCATTAAAAATTCTTGTAGAATCGAATTTTGTGGTCTTTATCAGTAAAAAACTCAGTGAAGTAGTTAATAATACTAGTGAACCATCCTCGTATCTGATACTCTGTTACCTTAGCCCGGGTAACAGATAAATTTTCAGAAATTCTTTCTGAAACATTTTGATTACGTTTTAACAAACTTTCAAGCCAAAACTTTCCTGGTTTATTATTAGGGAATGGGGTTTTCCCATTATCATTGTCACTCAGTATTTTTAAGTTTTCAACCAATTTATTTTTTGTTACTGGGAAACCTTATTTACAATAGTAAAAAATCCATTGAACTAGTTCATTTTCTTCTTCATAACTAAGTACAGTTGATAGTCCAGGAGGTTCGTCACTGTACACGCTGAGAATTTTATGTTAATGATTACTATCTTATGGTGGTAAAATTAATTTTTTATAAGGAGCAAACTAGGTCACGAGTTCAACAGCTTTACTAATTAAAATTCAATTTTTTCGAATTAATCGAATTATAATTCAACAGAAAATTTTTAATTAAGTTATTTTAAGGTCCAAATCATCACTATCAACTCTTTTTTATACTAAATACATAGCAAAAAGTTTCAAAACATAAAACAAGCGAGAAACATACATTGAGTTTTGTTAGGGGCCCGTTTTACCCAACTTTTCAAGATTTTTTAATTTTGATAGACAGCAAATTAACACCAAAAACTCAGCAGAAAGACAAAAAAAAAGTGAAACAAGCTGAAAAACTCAATTTATAAGATTTTTGAGGGTGGCCCATTTTGCCCCACATTTTTAAATTTTATATTTTTATTGTACAGAACAAATTAAGGTCAAATGCTTGGCAAGGGAGTAAAACAAAGTAAAACAAGTAAAAAAAACTGCGGATTTGAAAATTTTTTCTTAAGGGACCCATTTTACCCCTCCCCCTTTCCCTATACATCTATATAATATATATATCTAATCATTTCTGTTAAAAAAATTTCAGGAACCCGTTTGGCTAAAAAATATTAGTAGGTTTTCAGTCTAGGTAGCCAATTTACCCCCCCCCCCCAAATTTTCATGTTAAAAATTTTGGGGGGACCATTTTGCCTCAGTGTCCCATTTTGCCCCTCTCCTAACCCCAAACACCTTTCATGTTAAAAATTTTGGAGGGCCCATTTTGCCTCAGTGTCCCATTTTGCCCCTCCCCTCGCCCCAAAAACCTTTCATGTTAAAAATTATGGAAAGGCACATTTTGCCTCAGTGTCACATTTTGCCCCTCCCCTCGCCCCAAACACTTCATATTAAAAATTTTGGGGGGCCCATTTCGCCCCCAAATATTTCGAGACATCCAAAATTTTAGGGAGCCCGTTTTGCCCCTCTCCTGCCCTATATATAATTAAGTGTATAATCAAAAAGCTGTTAAGTGACTTTTACATACGCGATGGTAACTATTACCATCGCGGTATAGTAAACTATTAAAAATCCTCGATGAGAATCATTACCATAAAATTCTCAGCCTGTATTTGTGAATTTTTCTTGCTCTTATCGTTGATTTCGGTATATTATATTTCCTAGAAACTTCAGCAACTTTCATGTCCCCTAGAACTTCAGCTAAAGCTAATTTTATGTCAGCTTTATTATAATTATATCTTGTTTTTTTGATCACTTTAGATTTATTTTTTTATTAACCTTCTGTTTATTATTAACTTTAGGCATTGTTGATTTTTAACAAAAAACAACTTACAGACAACTTGATACACGCACTATTTTTATAGGTTAAAATAAAAAAAATTTACTACCGCAGTAATGGGTACAAACGCATACAACTAGAGGCGTTTCTATTACTGCGGGTTATTGAGAAGACCGCAGTAATGCATACATGCCTAGTTTATTGGTACCAATTACTGCTTCCATAAATAAATAATATTAATTAATCAAAATTAAATTTTTAGTGAATTTTTGGTATTAAAAAAAGGTTATCTTACTTCTGTAAGCAATACATATATAAATTGAGACATTTATTTGAGAAAAAAGACCTTTTAGTTCCACGTCTTTTTGCGCAAGAACTCACAAAAAAGGCATAATATTCAACGTCTATAACCTGTCAATTTTGATTCATTAATAATAAATTCAAAATTTATTATACATGTAAAACTACTGTACAGTTAATTTCTCTCAGGTTTCAATTATTAGCAATAATTTTTCTAAATCATCAAAACTCAGTTATTGTTTATTAATAATTAAAACAAAAAAATCCTCAGTAATACCCACACTTACCCTAGTAGCCTGGTAACTCGCGCCGTTTTTGATGCTTTTTTTTTTTGGGCTGTTTTTTTTTTAGAAGCAACAAATGAAAAGTTTTGCAATTTTAATATGTTCTTATTTACATCTTAAGGTACCAAAAAAATTTTTTTTTGAGGAAATTAAATAATTTATTATTATTATTGTTGCTTGAAGTTGAAGCCTCAAAAAAAAAAAAATAGACCATTCGGCAGCCGAAATGGAAGGTAGATTTTCAAATTAATCTGTATAAAAAGTTTTATAGATACGTATCTTGTGATACATCTTAGTGTATAGTCATGATATGGAATTAGACTCGTTTTCTAAGAGTGAGTGTAAAAAAAGACAACAACTATTTTCGATAGAGAACTTCAGATAGCTGATTTGACAAAACATTATATGGGTAATGTACCAAACTAACCTTCACGTAAACGGAGTATAGAAAATTTAATTAGTATGAGATCATAATCGTAATTGCTATTACAATGGCAAGACCAGTTATAATTATAGGACGTACAGGTACGATTGAAACATCATAAATAATAAGTCAAATACTTATAAAATATAAAATAGCTGTGAGATTTACAGGTTATTTTGTTCACAATAAATTACACGTGACAAAATTGTATTATAATGAGAAATGCATAAGTTATGTGGAATGAACACCATATTTTCAACATTTTTTGATTCCATAAAAATTTTCAAGGCTATCAAATTATTGGAAGAAATGGTCAAAACAAAAAGCTTAAGGTCATAAACAAAAGATTATTAGACAGGCTTTCAGATACTTTTTTCGGAAATTGTCTATCAATATTAGTTTTGAAGATATATAAGCTTTAGCAGTGAGTAAAAACTGATTTTTACGAAAAATCAAGAAAATTTCAAACAGCCATAACTTTAAAACTATTCGACCGATTCAGCCCACCTTCGAACTTGATCAAGGTAATCGCCTATAGAATAAGTGTAAAAAATTTAATTAAGATCTGATAAGAACTGTGGGTGCTATCGTAATGACAAGACCAGTGATAATCATAGGGAGTAGAGGTATATTTTATAAATTATAAGTAATAAAAGAAATACTTTTAAAATATAAACTAGCAGTGAAATTTATAGGTTATCTCTAGTAGAAATAATCTAGACTTTACTCGATTTCAAACTAGTAACTGGCCAGCGATCCCGGCTAAAAACTAGAAATCCCGCCACCTACAACTAAGGCGTACACATTGGTCACACTAATATATTTTCTGTACTAGTGTGGGTATGTGTGTTTTTTTTTTCTGTTAAACCTATATAAAAAATTGCTAGAATAAATATTAATAAGCAGTGGAAATAAGTCAACGCTTGTGTACGTTAATATGTAAATAATTTTATGAGAAATAATTAATAATATACACATTAAAAAATGGAATCAATGAAAAAAATGAATACAATAAGTGAATTGCGACTATGGGCAATAGAAACAAATATATTGCAGATTGTCATTTAGACGAATTATTAAAAACTCGGAAGGAGGAAATCGAAGAAAGGAATAGTTAAAAAGAAAAAATATTATATATTATTAATAATAAAATTTTAATTATAGTTAATTTTTAAAAGTACGATTTAATGATTACAATTATTTTTATTTTAAGTTATAATTTATTTATTTCAATTAATTAATTTTTAATGTCTGTCAATGCGGATCAGTATTTATTTATTGATCTATATATATCCATATTTGAGGTTAGATTTATCTATCTATTGCATATAAATTTTTTGGAGTAATTTGGAGAAAGATACATTAATTTGAATGAATTTTTAATTTGTCTGGATATTTTTTAAAAAATCGTTTTACTTTTCTGAGGAACTGATAATTTTAATAACTTCAAAACCTAAAATTTTAAAGTGACAGCTTTTTCGAAGCCGCCATGTTTCTCTTGGATCTCTAGTAAAACTGGCCAGTTACTTGACAAAAACTCGATATCCCGCTGGCCAGTTTCTGGTTTAAGTCTAGTAAAACTGGCCAGTTACTAGACAAAAACTCGATTTAATTTCTACTAGGGATTTTGTGCACAATTAAATACAACTGACGAAACTGGGTTATAAAGGACAAGCATAAGTTATGTGGAATGAAAACCATATTTTCAACATTTTTTGATTCCATTAAAATTTTCAAGGCTATCAAATTATCAGAAGAAATGGTCAAAATATAAAGTTTAAGGTCATAAATTAAAGCTTATTAGTCAAGCTTTAAAATACGTTTTATAGAAATTATCTACGAGTTTTAGTTTTAAAGTTATATGGACTTGAAAGTGATTGAAAATTGATTTTTTCGAAAAATCGTTAAAAATTCAAACAGCCATAACTTCTATATTAACAGTGATTAAAAACTGATTTTTACGAAAAAATATGAAAATTTCAAACAGCCATAATTTTAAAACTATTCGAACGATTCAGCCCATCTTTGAACTTGATCGACGTAATTGCCTATAGAATGAGTGTAAAAAATTTCATTAAGATCCGATAAAAACTGTGGGCGCTATCGTAATGACAAGACCAGTGATAATCATCAGGATTTGAGGTACATTTGATACATCATAAATAATAAAAGAAATAGTTTTAAAATATAAAATAGCAGTGAAATTTACAGGTTATTTTATGCATAATAAAATACAACTGACGAAACTGGATTATAATGGGACAAGCATAAGTTATGTAGAATGAAAACCATATTTTCAACATTTTTTGATTTCATTAAAATTTTCAAGGCTATCAAATTATTGGAAGAAATGGTCAAAACATAAAGTTTAAGGTCATAAATTAAAGCTTATTAGTCAAGCTTTAAAATACTTTTTACAGAAATTATCTATGAGTTTTAGTTTTAAAGTTATATAGACTTTAAAAGTGATTAAAAACTGATTTTTTAGAAAAATCGTTAAAATTTCAAACAGCCATAACTTCTAAACTAATCAACCGATTCAGCCCATCTTCGAACATAACCGTGTTAATCACACATAGAATAAGTGTAGGAAATTTCATTAAGATCGGATGAGAATTGTAGACGCAATCGTGTCCTCAAAAGTTGGTTCTATTACATAAATATATATATATATATATATATATATATATATATATATAAATTTTTCAACGAGTGGTATTTTTGAACTTTACTCAACTAATTATGATAGTTTATGACGAAATCCCTTGTAAAATCGACCATGAGGACAAATACAATAGTTAGATTTTTAAAAAAAATCTACCTAAAAGATTAGTACCATAGTAAGCTTACAATTTTTAGGTAGATTTTTTTAAAAATCTATTTTAAAAATCTAACTATTGTATTTGTACTCATGGTCGATTTTTCAAGGAATTTCGTCATAAACTATCATAATTAGTTGAGTAAAGTTCGAAAATACCATTCGTTGAAAAATTTATATGTGCATGTATATATACATGTATATATACATGTGTGTATATATATATATATATTTATGTAATAGAACGGACTTTTGAGGACACGATTGCGTCTACAATTCTTATCCGATCTTAATGAAACTTTCTACACTTATTTTATGTATAATTACCACGGATAAGTTCGAGGATGGGCTGAATCGGTCGATTAGTTTAGAAGTTATGGCTGTTTGAAATTTCTACGATTTTTCGAAAAAATCAGTTTTTAACCACTTTTAAAGTCCATATAGCTTTAAAACTAAAACTCATAGATAATTATATTACGAGTCTCGTTCTTCGAGATTACATCGTAGTACCGCTACTTTGACTAGTTTTAACCACACGTTTCAGAGTATAAGTTGAAAAAATTTTGGCTTCCCGCCACCTGCTCCTACGTCGGACTCTAGCGGCTAATCGTCACAACGTTCTTTGTGCTAGACAAAATCACATGTTCGAGAATTTTATTTATTTTATATATTAATTTTTATTCACGATTTACTGGCCTCTATTATTTTTTCGGATCAAGAAAAATTCTATACCAGTAACAAGATAATGGGTAAAGATAAGAAACGGAGCAGAGAAAGAGAGGAGTACGATAATTGCGAGAAGCGCATTCGGAGGTTAGAGAAAGTAGTGCAATTTCTCTCAGACACAGTTATGAAAGCATTCGAGAAAGGTAAACTAAATTTTATTATCATAAATTTATCTCTAAGATAACACGACGTCAGGACCCTTATTTAAGTCAATGCTATTGGAAGAACCGTTGCGTTTTTTCACCTTTACCTAATATACTATTATCTCCTTGCAGGTCTCTAATCCATCCGTTAGCGAACCATCTTTCCCTGGTTACAGGGAAGCTCTCCGGCGCTCGTATCAACAAAAACTAGTACCAGCGGAAACAGTAGAGATTCTAATTTCTTCATTAACAGATTTTACCCTCAAACAATACAACACAACTCTTAAGAACTGGTGGAATTATTATCAGAGTGCCAATAGAGATCCTTTACAACCAGACATCTACCTAGTACTAAAATATTTAACTTTTCGATTCGATCGAGATGCATCATATGGCACCTTAACTCAGTAAGATCGGCGATTAATCTTATAAGCACGATAGACTTGGGTAGCGACCCTTCAATTAGTCGTTTTTTCAAAGGGGTGTTTAAGAACAGACCACCCAAGCCTAAATATGATGCCACCTAGAACACGGAGGCAGTCTTAAACTGGGCAGAAGCACTCGGACCATTGAAAGCCCTTGACCTAAAAGCTCTCACCTTTAAGTTAGTATCTTTATTGGCCTCAGCTACAGCGCATAGGGTTCAGACATTATCCTTAATCAAATTAAGCGACATGATAATCTCTAAAACCAATGTCATCATAAAAGTGTATGATCAAATTAAAACGTCCAGAGTCGGAGCTGCACAACCTTCCTTTAATCTACTATTTTTTAAAGAGCGAAAGGACGCTTGCGTTACTACGGTATTGTTGAAATACATAAAAAGAACCAAAGATCTGAGAGGGAAAGAGGACTATCTGCTTATTACATTTAAGAGGCCCTACCATAGGGCAACTCCCCAATCAATAAGCCGCTGGATAAGGTACTGTCTTGTGGAAGCCGGGATAGATCCCAAGTACACTGCTCACAGTACGCGACACGCGGCCACGTCTGCTGCAGAAGCAAAAGGTTTGGATGTAAGCATCATAAAGAGTACAGTAGGATGGTCAGCCAACTCACAGGTGTTCGCTAAGTTCTACAAACGTCCGATAGAACCAAGAAGAGAGTCGTTTGTAGAGGTCCTATTTAATCAACAAAGTGGATGAGGCTTATATTTAGTTAAGATTTAAAAAAAAAAAAAAAGTATTATTATGGTATTAAGCTCTGTAACAGGTAATTAATAAAAAGTAAGTTAGTTTGCTCTAAACATCTACGATGTAATCTCGAAGAACGAGACTCGTAATATAACTAAAAATCAAACGAACTTACCTTAAGTGATGTTCGATTGTAATTATATAAGAGTCTCGTTCGAGATGATTACATCCCCCCCCCCCCCAAAAGAGAAATTTTTTCTTTCTCTTAAAAAATTTCCCCCCATCCCTAAATTGAAGAGTTTAGGTAAGGCTTCATTCCATAATATTGGAACAAGCTTTAAACTATATGACGATTAGCCGCTAAAGTGCGACGTAGAAGCAGGTGGCGGGAAGCCAAAATTTTTTCAATTTATACTCTGAAACGTGTGGTTAAAACTAGTCAAAGTAGCGGTACTAGGATGTAATCATCTCGAACGAGACTCTTATATAATTACAATCGAACATCACTTAAGGTGAGTTCGTTTGATTTTTAATTTCTTTAAAAAGTATTTTAAAGCTTGACTAATAAGCTTTAATTTATGACCTTAAACTTTATATTTAGAACATTTCTTCCAATAATTTGATAGCCTTGAAAATTTTAATGGAATCAAAAAATGTTGAAAATATGGTTTTCATTTCACATAACTTATGCTTGTCCCATTATAATCCAGTTTCGTCAGTTGTATTTTATTGTGCACAAAATAACCTGTAAATTTCATTGCTATTTTATATTTTAAAAGTATTTCTTTTATTATTTATGATGTATCAAATTAATCCCGATAATTATCACTGGTCTTGTCATTACGATAGCACTTATTTTAAAGGCGATTACCTTGATCAAGTTTGAAGATGGGCTGAATCGGTCGAATAGTATTGAAGTTATAATTGTTTGGAATTTTCATGATTTTTCGTAAAAATCAGTTTTTATTTTCTGTTGAATTTCATGTAACATTAAAACTAAAACTGGTAGGCAATTTCAGTAAAAAGTATCTTAAGCTTGTTTAGTAAGATTTAATTTTTGACCTTAAACTTTATGTTTTGACTAATTTTTTCAATGATTTGATAGCCTTGAAAATTTTTATGGAATCAAAAAATGTTGAAAATATGGTGTTCATTCCACATAACTTATGCATTTCTCATTATAATACAATTTTGTCACGTGTAATTTATTGTGAACAAAATAACCTGTAAATCTCACAGCTATTTTATATTTTATAAGTATTTGACTTATTATTTATGATGTTTCAATCGTACCTGTACGTCCTATAATTATAACTGGTCTTGCCATTGTAATAGCAATTACGATTATGATCTCATACTAATTAAATTTTCTATACTCCGTTTACGTGAAGGTTAGTTTGGTACATTACCCATATAATGTTTTGTCAAATCAGCTATCTGAAGTTCTCTATCGAAAATAATCGTTGTCCTTTGTTAACCTCACTCTTAGAAACCGAGTTTAATTTCATGTCATGACTATACACTAACATATATCATAAGATATGTATTATAAAACTAACTTTTTATATCGATTAATTGAAAAATCTACCTTCCATTTCGGCTGCCGAATGGCTTCTTTTTTTTATTGTAAAATGTTAAAATGGATGTATCTCATGAACAGTGGACTTTAGCAATATAAGTGTCATGAGCAATTTTGTCGAGGATAAAATTTCCTAAAAGATTGGTCCTAAACATATTTTTTATAAGATGAGCCATTTCTTCACTATTAACAAAAATAAATGAAAAAAGTGAAAAATTGTCTTTCGGAGCTGATACAATCGACATGGATCGAGTTAGACCAAACCGTTTTATACACTTCTAAAAAGCAAGAAACACTCTACAAATAAAAACTGGTTTCAAAACGATAGCTCAAAATTGCGCTAAGTTACAGTAGTTTTAAAGAAAAGTTATTCGATTTACATGCTTTTTAAATGGGAAAACTTTGATGCTCGATAGGAAGTACTTAAAATTAAATTTAAGAGCTGAAATTTTCAGGGAATATTTCTCTTAACATAAATAACAAAATTTTCTTGTGTCCGCTAAAAAAAAAAAGTTCGTTTCAAATGGAGCACCCTAATATATATATATATATATTAGGGTTACAAATAAGTTTCCGCCGTTTTTTAACACAAATTAAATATTTATTATAGAAGAACGGTAATATAAATTTATTTAAAATATTGCCCATCACTTGCAATCACTTTTTCCCATCTCTCAGGCAGCATTTGAATCCCACGTCTGAAGAACTCTTTGTCTTTCGCGGCTATCCACGAATCAACCCAATTTTTGGTATCCTCATAAGATGTGAACCGCTGCGCCGTCAGAGCATGTGCCATGGACCGGAGCAGGTGATAATCGGACGGTGCAATGTCTGGTGAATACGGCGGGTGGGGTAACACTTCCCAATCAAGTGTTTCCAAGTACTTTTTCACGGGAGCCGCAACATGTGGACGAGCATTGTCATGCAGAAGAATAATTTTTTCGTGTCTAGAATAGTATTAAGGGCGTTTGTCCTTCAGAGCTCGGCTCAATCTCATCAATTGTGTTCGATAGAGGGCTCCAGTAATTGTTTCGCTCGGATTAAGCAACTCATAATACAATACACCTAGCTGATCCCACCAAATACACAGCATAAGTATTTTTCCGTGAATATTCGGTTTTGCTGTTGATGTTGACGCGTGGCCAGGTAATCCCCATGATTTTCTTCTTTTTGGATTGTCATAATGTATCCACTTTTCATCACTAGTTATGATACGATGTAAAAAACCCTTTTTTTTATGTCTAGCTAGCAGCATTTCACTTAAGCATAATCGGCGTTCAATATCTCTCGGCTTTAATTCGTACGGAACCCAATTTCCTTGTTTATGAATCATTCCTAATGATTTTAAACGATGTGAGACTGCTTGCTGAGTGACTTCTAATGTTAGAGCAAGTTCTTTTTGTGTTTGAGATGAATCTTCCTCCAATAATTCCTCTAATTCTGCATCCTCGTAAATTTTTGGCCTTCCACTGCGATCTTTGTCTTCTACGTCGAAATCACCGTTTTTAAACTTTTGAAACCACTCTCGACACGTTCTCTAACTCAAAGCACCCTCACCATATGCTTCTACGAGCAATTGATGCGCCTCAGCAGCAGATTTCTTTAAATTAAAGAAGTAAACTAATATTTCCCACAAATGACGCTTACTTGGCTCAAATTTTGACATTTTCAACTTATAAAAATTATATTTTACCAATATAAAATCAATGATATTAATAGGTTATGTTGTTCTTGAATGTCCAAACTATTTTTTAAGACGGTTATCATCTGCGAAAGCTAACCGAAACTCCGTGCCGCGCCATCTACAATAAAACGGCGGAAACTTATTTGTACTCCTAATATATAAATTTTTTAACGAATGGTATTTTTGAAGTCTACTCAACTAGTTATGATAGTCTATGACGGAATTCCTCGAAAAATCGGCCATGAGGACAAATACAATAGTTAGATTTTAAAAAAAATCTACCTTAAAAGCGCGTGGCCCTTGTAGGAAATGACGACGGTCCCAGGATTGGTTAAGGCTTGGCCCAATACTTACTAATTCCGGGCGAAGCTAGAAATTCAAGCCTGGCCGAAGCTTGTGTTCATATTAAAATTTCAACACAAAATTAGAGTTATATAAAAAGTAACTTCAACACTTTTTAAATGTTAATGGCGACACAAAAAAAATGTTAACTTTTACATTTTATTTTTGTACCATAAATTATTTTTAGGTTATCAAAAGTGTCAACAATTATTATTTAACATTGAAATATTTTGTGATTGTAAACATGATCCTTAAGTTAGCCGATAGTTAACACACGGAAAGAAATGTATGGTGTTTATCGCCATACTCTTATTATAGTATTGCAGCAAATACCATAAGTATGGCGTTATTTACTATACTGTATAGTACAGAAATCTTTGCGTAGGTTACATGTCTGTACAGCAGGATACCCGATGAAAAATGATTTGTCTGATTATATATGATTATATATGAGATCATATATAATTATATATGAGTCTATATATAATTAGATCTGATCAGACCTGGCTGATGAAGGCTAGGTATAATCATATATAAGCCTCCCTGATAAAAACTCCGATTGAATCTGATTGAAAATGTTCTATCAGATTTAATCGGAAATTTCTGATTGACATTCAATCAGTTTCAATTGGATTTAATCGGAAACCTCCGAATGATTCTGATTGAAAGTTAATCAGAAAGTTCCGATCGACTTTCAATCAGTTTCAATCGGACTTAATCGAAAACTTCCGGAAGATTTCAATTCAACTTTAATCGGCAATATATTGAATTATTTATAGTTTCATATATTATCCCTGATTGACAGAAACAATTCAAATCGATTCGAAAATTGAAACCTATAATAAGCGACTAAAAATCATTTGAAACGATACAAAATTGAAAAATCGAATATTTTTAAATCTATATTGAATCTATATTAACATTTAGTATCATGTCATGAAGTAATATAGTATATACTATTGTAAAATGAGCGAATGCACAAAAGGATTCTGGTGTAGGTGTGGTTGATGCAATAATTAAAGTTAACACAAAAATTACAGATGATAAATTAGCTGTTTTATTAACAATATGTACACTGAAAAACTGTGAGAAAAAATATACTTAATAGCGAATGCGACTGTTGATTATACGCAATAGCGAACACAACGATACAAATTTCACGTATATAAACTCGACACGTGTGGTCGGTAGCGGATCAGAACGCGTTAATTAATTTATAAGTAATAAGACGCGAGCAACAATCAATATATACTCAATAATTAGTAGCTTTGATATACTAGTTACCCCCATGAAAAAAATTTATAAAAAAATCTGGGCGTCTATTGGCTCTGCGGGCCAGCCCCAAAACTTCCCGCTGTATTCGAGCTCAAGGAGCTCGAAATAGTATATTACACACCTAGGAAAGTAAAGTAAGAAATGTCTCAGATCAGAGGCGAAGCCTCGGCCAACAATTACATGCGATCTGAGACATTTCTTACTTTACTTCCCTAGGTGTGTAATATACTATTAATTCCCTCTTCTTTATGAGCTTTTCAAGCTTAAAAGAGTTACGTTTTATGTTAAAGTTTGAAATTTTAGAACCAAATATAATTAAGGGATGAACGTCTTTTAAAGACTTATTCACAATCATTTTCAATAAAAAAAGAAAAGCATATTTAGGCAAAAATCAATGTAAGTAATCGAATTAAGGATTTAAATGAGTTTTGACTTATGTCAGAGCGTTAATACATGAAATATCCAAGAAAAATATTGAAAACAGTATTTTGTCAATTTTTTTGTCGATAATATTATTTAAACTGAAGAGTGAGTTTCATTACATTACATGATGGTCGAAAGAGACTAAAAAAAAGAGCTGGTATGATTTTTCTTCCCATTAGCCGGAAAGTGGCAACTTTCGGGCCGCTGATCGAACGAAGTTGCAACTTTTCGGCTCCACCGAGCAGAAAAATAGTATCTGCACCTTGGCCAGTAAAAAAGAAAGCCTCAGACTTCATGTTTGTCAGCCACAGCTTTGTCTTGGCCAAAAATTACATGTTGTCTGTAACTTTTTTTATTTTACTGGCCCAGCTATATAATATACTATTAAATACATTTTAGTACATTATATTATGACTTACTTGGGAAAAATCACATAAAATGTTATTTTTTTAACATTTGGACGTCGATATCTTTTGAACTAATCAACCGATCCTATAGCGTTTAATATTAAAATCGACGCGTTTTGTTGAATTCTAGAGCTGATTGAAAATTGAAATCAATTGGTTCAGTCGTTTCAAAGATATTTGGAAAAAACCGTTTTGTAGCATTTTTTTCTCCTACGATAATTCTTTAACAAATGATCTGATTTTTATGTTTGAAGCAGCAATCGATGCGTTTTAATAAATTATAAAGCTGATCAGATTTGGAATTGTTTAGTTCAGTTGTTTCAAAGATATCTGCAAAAAACCGTTTTTCACCATTTCCTTTTTCTACGATACTTCTTAGACAAATGATCCAATTTTGATAGTTGCGGTGGCAATCGACGCGTTTTAATAGATTCTAAAGCTGATAAAATTTTGCAATTGTATACTTCAGTTGTTTCAACGATATTCGCAGAAAACCGTTTTTTACCATTTCTTTCTCCGGCGATAACTCTCGAACGAATTATTCGATTAAGATGGCTAAGGCGGCAATCGACGTGTTTTATTAAGATCTTGAGCTAATTAGATTTCGGAGTCGATCGTTCAAGTTGTTTCTGAGAAATTAATGAAAAACTAAAAAAAAAATTTTTTTTTTTCGTACTTCGCCAATATTTTCGAGTCTACATCATTAAATGATCTGAAATTTTCAGGAAAGTTGATGGCTAACAAGCTCTATCGATCGCCGCCTTAACCATCCAAATCGGTTCATTAGTTAACAAGTTATAGAGCGTTCACATCCACATACACACAACATATATATATATATATATATATATATATTAGGGTGGCGCAAAAAAACCGACTATTTTTTTTTTCGATCTCGCATGAAAATTTGTTGGTTTACGATGTTTTAAGAAGCCTCTCCAAAAATCAGCTCGATAAAAAATTTTTAAGAGGTCGCTCACGAATTTTGAAAATATCAAAAATTATTGAAATTCGGATTTTTGATTTCGAAATTTTTTTTTTCTCGTGGCAGCAATAGTTTATATTTGTGAAATCATGACTAGGCTGAAAATTTAAACCCAAAATTCAAATATTTAAACCTCGCTCAAGAATTTTGAATGTTTCCGAGTGCTGTCTTTTAGACGTTTTCGAGCGACCCTTGAATTTAATAATAAAGCTTCTCGATTTTTTCACCATCAATTTACATGACAATGAATGAGAATATAACCCGAGAAATAGAATTAATAAGTTTTTTAGATACTTTTTTATTTTTTAATTCAATTTGTAGGTTTTTTCGCTTATTCAAAACTTACTAATTTTTATTGTTTAAGACTGTCCTGTATATTTTTGGTTATGCAAAAGTTATATTTTACTGAAATGACAATAATTGAGTTATAAAAAAATACAAAAACTAATTCAAACTATTAGTTACATATTATCAGTTAATATTCAAAATTCTTGAGCGCCATTTAAATATTTGAATTTTGGGCTGAAATTTTCAGCATAGTCATTATTTGACAAATATAAACTATTGCTGCCACGAGAAAAAAAAAATTTTGAAATCAAAAATCCGAATTTCATTCATTTTTGATATTTTCAAAATTCGTGAGCGACCTCTTAAAAATTTTTTATCGAGTTGATTTTTGGAGAGGCTTCTTAAAACATCGTAAACAAACAAATTTTTATGCGAGATCGAAAAAAAAAAATAGTCGGTTTTTTTGCGCCACCCTAATATATATATACACACACACACACACTCGGGCATCATTCTGAAAATAGTCAGAATAGCTTACTAAGACCTTAAAACTCCGACATCTGATGAAAACTCAATTTTCGAAAATCGTAGTGAAAACAATAACTTCCCGAATTTTTCGAAAATCGTCGATTTTCTTAGCGGGAAGTTAAAGAAATTTATGTTAAAATTCATCAAAAATATATAAATATATATAAAATATGTATAAAAAATATATCTTAAAGAGCTAACTTTTGGCCAATTTTCGTATATATTTTATATATTTTAAATATATTAAAAATATATCTTAGAATATAGAAAATATACATGTATAAAAATATACAAAAAATATATTTTTTTTTATATTTAAAAATATAAAGAAAATATAGGTATGATAATACAAAATAAATAGATCAATAATATATTCTAAATCTGTAAAAATATATTTTTGAAAATATAAAAAAATTTTGTAAAAAATATATTTTTAGGTTAATCAACAACATAGAAAAAGAAATATAAAAAAAATATTTTTTATACATATTTTACATATTTATATATTTTTTATGTATTTTTAATGTATTTTTTTTTATATTAAAAATATACTTATTTATTATTTTATTTATTTATTTATATACATGTTTTTCGAGAGGTATATAAATTGTGTATATAGAGGTATATTGTGTTTAGTTAAAACTCTCATATAACATGGATGAGGTGCGCATGCTAGGCAAGTAATAAGTTATAGGGATAATAATACAGGTGTGTGACAAAGTAGAGGTAGTAGAGTAGATCATGTTTCGGAGAGAAGGGTACGTCGATTGATGACAGCTACCAGAAACCGGGCCAAGTTTTCCATTTCATTTTTTGAGAAGATGCTTAGGATCTTAAACAGGTGGAGGTTGAGAGGATAAGTTTCGATAACACTTTTGAAGTGGCGGGCTTTGAGATCCTCCAGAGTTGGGCAACTTGTTATGATGTGTTCGACTGTTTCAAGACTGTCTCCGCATGATTTGCATGGCAAACTAGGAGAGAGGTAAAGTCTGTACCCAAAGCATGAGATGCAGCAAACATATTTATTAGCGAGTCGAAGTTGAGTGACCATTCGGGAAAGGTTTAGCGGACATCGGATTTTTAAGTATCTCGGTGTGCCCAAGCTTTGGCTCCAGAGCAGCTGCAATTGAAGTGAAGATGATCGGAGGTATTTCTCCTAGTCGAGTCGTTCAGCTCTATTATTAATTGCGTCCAGGAATATTGGTTGGAGCTTTTCCCAGAATTTTGGGTCCAGGTTGGTGAACATATCCGGTACAGATACTTCTTTTAGATTGTTTTTGAATTTAGTGACCCAGTTAAACTGGGTCTTACAAGTTGGGTTGTTTGCTAGGTTTATTAGATAGATGAGGCAGATTTTGGGCCATCGATCTTCACCCATCTTGAGAATTCTTATTACCCAGTTCCACATTTGACTGATTGCCATCACGGAGAATTGTGTGATACCAGTTTCAAGCCTGATCATATATCCAGGTGTGTTCCTGGGAAGTAACAGGATTTTTCTGACGAAGTCGTCTTGAGCCTTATTGACAGTATTGAGGTGATCCAACCCCCATGCTTCAATCCCATAGAGTACAGTTGGGGTGACGAGACTGTAAAATAGTTTGGTTTTAGGTGCCCAAGAGTCTGATTTTGCTTTACTTAGGATGGAGCACGCTGTGCCTGTCGCAATTTTAGCTTTGCGTAGCGCTGCCTCCACTGCCGGGCTGCCCTTGGTTGTACTATCTGTCATCGTCCCCAGGTAATTGTATTTCGAGGTGGTTTCAATGGGTTGTCTCTTGTAGTAAAACGCGTTTTTCTCCCTGCGTCTGATCCTGCCGGAAGAGCGGCAAACCATGACTTCAGTTTTACCTGTGTGTACCGTGAGTTTGTTCTCATCAAAATACTCTTCAAGTGCGGCGAGGATTTTCGTGGTTTCTATGAGAGATGTAGAGAAAATGACTGCATCGTCCGCGAACAGTAGTGCTAGCAGGGTTCTCGGGCCAATACTTAAGCCTTTTATACCTTTTGTCTGGAGGAAGGATATTATATTAGAGATATATAATATGAATAGTGTCGGACTTAGTTTGTTCCCCTGCAGTACACCCTCCGTAGCTTTAAAGACTCTAGAAAGGTTTCCCTCTATCCGTAATTTGATGTTTGCTTGCTCGTAGACCTCTCGAACAATTCGTATCAACCTACCACTGACTCCAATCTTGAAGAGTTTCCTCCATAATAGATGATGTGGTACCGAGTCGAAAGCTCGGCGGAGGTCTATGTATATGCAGTATACCGAATTGCCGTTGAGCCTAATTTTCATTTGGAGTGCTGTTATGAGGGTAAATATTTGGTCTAGACAGCTTCGGCCCTTCTTGAAGCCGGCTTCCTCTTCAGGGACAATACTGCAGGCTTCCATCCAGGTATCGACTCTTTTATGGAGCAGACTTATGAAAAGTTTGAGTAGGTTGTTAAGTAGAGCTATAACTCTATAGTTGGCAGGGTCAGCCTGCACTCCTTTTTTAAAGATCAGAGCAAGTAGTGCTGAAGGCCAGGTGTTAGGGACTTGTTCGGTGTTCCATATCTTATTTAGCAGTTCTTTTCTATAGTTGATCCAGGAAGGTGGTAAGTGCTGAAGATGTTCATTTAAGATTGCGTCTGGTCTCGGTGACTTATTTGTCTTACTTTTCGCGATAGTTTTGCGAATTTCATGATACGAGAAGTCCTTGTCCAAGTCAGGGTGACGGACATCAGTATATACCGTATCATCAATTGTTCTTGGAGGATAGACCGTAGAGTAAAATTCTTCCCGTGTGCTGAGCGGTATTGGGTTTGGGTTCCTTGGAGGTAGTTCCTAATTTTTTGTTTTCTAGCTTTGACTGAGTTGAGTTCTGAGATCATGCAGTTCAGCAAGATTCCTTGGTGTAAAGCCCGTTTTACGGCAGTTCCTCTGGCATTTAGATAAGAACGATCTGAGAGCTTTGAGTTCGCGGTCATCTCACGATTTTCTGGACATCTTTCTGTTGGGTTGACAGGATGTGATCAGTTTCATTCCCGCAAGCGCGGCTGCTTCGTGTATGGCCAGATGGAGATTAGCAGCAAGTATTTCCACCGTGGTATCGGTGTTGATGAGATGTATACGATGAGAATGACGTAAAGTTTCAGCGTGCTGAGAGACGTTCTCTGGTTTCCAGATTAATTTGGCGCTGGTAGACTTGCTTCTGTTCACCGTGGCATTCGAGATAGCCATGGATAAAAAGAACTTAGTTGGGACAGGGAAATGATCCGAGCCGTAGGAGTCATCCTCCACTTCGAGTGAATAGACTGTCTTGGCTGCTTCATAGTTGCTCCAAATTAGGTCCACCACACTAACACCGCTCTGGCCACAATATGTTATTTTAACTTCACTGTCCTTATTCGTCCTCCCGTTGAGAAGGATGAGACCATTACTGGACATAAAGTTTAGTAGAGAGATTCCTTTCAGGGTGACAAGAGTATCCTGGGAAGATCTGGCTGGTTGCAGGTATGCGGCATTGGTTAATTCAGGTGGTAGATCGCCATCTAAGTCACCCAAACGAGCATTAAAATTGCCGCCTAGAATAATAGGGGCGTCCCCGTTGAGATTTTCGCATTTACTCAGTGCTAACTGAAAACGTTCCAGGTTGTCCCCGAGGTTCAGGTCTGGTTTAAAGTAGAATAAGCCCATAAAGACACAACACTGCGGTAGTTTGATTTTAATGATGATCCAGTGGTTGCTTATTTCGATTATGCCCGATTCAAGTTCGTCTTTGACCAGAGCCAGTAGGCCTCCGCTGCCCGTTCCTTTATTGTGAGATTTTGTTGCATTAGACCAAATACATCTGAAGCCTCGGGCCCAGCTTGGCGGAGAAGTTAAAGATGAGGTAAGCCATGTTTCTGTGAGCTCAATAAAGAAGGTATCATTGGAAATTGGTAGGTTGTAACAGATTTCTATACCATGACAGTTCCAATATATAGCAGTGTTGTAAGTAGGGCAGCTTTTTTTTACTAGTTTTTTGGAAAGTTAAAGATGGTTTCTTGGATGGATGTTGGTTGCGTAAGATTCAGAGGTTTTTCGGTCCATTTTTTTGTAAATCTGTTCCAGGTAATGCATTTGTCCTTCAGAAAGATTTTGTTTGAGCGGGCCCTTGGGTGGTTTCCTTTTGCGCCTTAACTTCGTCGGATAAATCGGTGGACTTTTTATCAAATGATTGTAGATGGTTCTGGACTGATTGTGACGTTTGGCTGATGGTTTCTTTTATTTGGGAGAACTGCGTTTGATTTGCTTTTACCCATGATAAAAATTGTTCAGCTAACCATTTGAAAGAATCGTGGCTGGGGATGGTTGAGAAGTCTGGCAATGCTGAAGGTTGGTTACTGTCTTGATCCATCTTGGGGTTAGAGTTAAACGATTCTTTGGACGGGATAATTGACGACGGGTTATAGCGTTTTGTTGGATTTTGATTGTCTGCAGGAGCGTCTGAGAATTCTCTCCCTCTTTTAATTCCAATTAATAGCTCGTCGATAGCCCCCAGAGAGTTTGACCGTTCTCTGAGTCTTAGTTGTTCAATTGATAGTCTTCCTGGTTTTTTGATGCTGATAGTAGGATCAGAATTGGGTTTACGTTTTGCAGATGACTTATGTAAGGTTAAACGAGCTGGGGGTTTGTTTCTGATCGTAGTTGTAGCCGCAAGAGATGACATGTCAACCTAACTTCATATTGCGCACACGTGGCGCACTGGTATTTTAGGCTCAGTACACTGGTGATATGTGGGCAGAATCACAGATATTTATTTCTTGCAAGATTCTCAGGGCAATATAACACAATTACAACGGTATTAGTTTAGCATATAACACAATTATAACGGTCAATTAGTTTAGAAATTATGGCTGTTTTAAATTTCCACGATTTTTCGAAAAAATCTGTTTTTATCCACTTTCAAGTTCATATAATTTTAAAACTAATACTCATAAACAATTCCCGTCAAAAGTATCTAAAAGCTTGACTAATGAGCTTTAATTTATGACCTTGAACTTTATGGTTTAGAAGTTATATCTGTTTGAAATTTTAACGATTTTTCGAAAAAATCCGTTTTTAATCACGTTCAAATCCATATAACTTTAAAACTACAACTCATAGATAATTTCTGCAAAAAGTATTTTAAAGCGTGACTAATAAGCTTTAATTTATGACCTTAAACTTTATATTTAGAACATTTCTTCCAATAATTTGATAGCCTTGAAAATTTTAATGGAATCAAAAAATGTTGAAAATATGGTTTTCATTCCACAGAACTTATGCTTGTTCCATTATAATCCAGTTTTGTCAGTTGTATTTTATTGTGCACAAATTAACCTGTAAATTTCACTGCTATTTTATATTTTAAAAGTATTTCTTTTATTACTTATAGAGTATCAAATGTACCTCTACTCCCAATGATTATCACTTGTCTTGTCATTACGATAGCACCCATAGTTCTTATCGGATCTTAATGAAATTTTCTACACTTATTCTAGAGGCGATTATTCTGATCAAGTTCAAAGATGGACTGAATCGTTCAAATAGTTTTGAAATTATAGCTGTTTGAAATTTTCATGATTTTTGGTGAAAATCAGTTTTTAATCAACGCTAAAGCTCATATAACTTCAAAACTAATATTTATACACAAATTCCGTAAAAAGTATCTAAAAGCTTGACTAATAATTTGATACCCTTGAACTTTTTAATGAAATCAAAAATGTTGAAAATATGGTTTTCATTCCACATAACTTATGAATTTCCCATTATAATACAATTTTGTCACGTGTATTTTATTGTAAACAAAATAACCTGTTAATTTCACAGCTATTTTATATTTTAAAAGTATTATTGTTATTTTAACTGGGCTGGTCATGGTAACAGCGATTACAATTATGATCTCATACTAATTAAATTTTCAATACTTTATTTATGTGAAGGTTAGTTTGGTACATTACCTATATAATGTTATGTCAAATCAACTATCCGAAGTTCTCTATCAATAATAGTCGTTGTCTTTTTTTACCCTCACTCCTAGTAAACGAGTCTAATTTCATATCATGACTATACACTAACAAGATATGTATGTATAAAACTATTTTTTTATATCAATTAATTGAAAAATCTACCTTCCATTTTGGCTGCCGAATGGCCTTTTTTTTATATTTTGACATATATTTTTTTTATAAATTTTTTTCATGGGGGCAATTATTGAGGATATTTTAGTGTAAGTTAAGCGGAATTATCACACAAGAATAATTTTGACTAAACGAAGCGGTTTGAGAGTATGTGGTAGCACGTTAGACTCCTCAAGGTAGGATGGAAGTCACGAGGTGTAGAGGTTGAACACTAGAAGCGAAAAGACATGGAAGGGTGGCGTCTTCTTCCGTCGTTGCTCGGTGGTGACGTGTGCAGCATGGCTGCACCAGCGAATTTTCCCATCGGCTTAAAAACGCGCCAACAGGATGTAGTTGGCCACCAATTTTCCTGATTGGTCGGCTGGTAACGGTACTTTCATGCCGACTTGACACGGCCATGAGCTAGAAATTGTATGTACCGGGCCCAAATAGCGAGTGACCCGGCACTATTCTGACTTTGAAGTCAGTAGTGAGTTCGGCAGCTCCCGGACGTAGCCAAAGTACACGAAGCTTTTCAAAATGATTAAGCTCGTGACTGAACAACTATATTACCACAAAAAATGGTGCTTGTCTCTCTGTCGGATAACAGAGGAGTACTTGTGTCAGAATTGCTTCCAAGTTCTGAATATCCCGGGAAAAAATCATCAGGTCTGATCATGGGTAAATCTCATGCATGATCATGCTTGAATATTGGCCAGCCATGAGCATGCATGCTCATGGCTGGTCAGGCATGATTGTGCTTTTTTGTGCACGATCACACATGCTCATGGCTGGCCAATATTCAGGCATGATCAGGCCTGAGCAAGCACAATCCCTCGAATTATTAAAAAAAAAATAAAAATAATGATGAGTAAATTTGAAATTAATTTATTAATTATTAAATTGAATAAATAATGAATATTTAAAAAATGAATAAACTTAAATTCAATATTTTTGAATTTAATATTAAACTTATTTATTTACTTTTAAAATATTAAATAATCAATAATAAATATTTAAAATTAAGAATCTTATAATATTTAGTACAAATCATCACATATATATTTAATGAGTATAAATGTAGCAGACATCAGACAAATTTAAAATTATTTATAAATGGAGTAAATAATTGATGAAATAAAATTTTTAAAAAATGCGCAGTTAAAAAATTTTGAAATTAATAAGCGCATTTTTTATAAATATTATTTTTTTAATTGTTTACTCTATTTATTTATAATTTTAAATTTGTCTGATGTCTGGTACATTTATACTCATATATATTGATTACTCTCTAAATTTTATTTTCAATAATTAAATATATGTATATATACATATACCTATACATATACATATATATACATATACATATACTGTAACGGGGTGGATGCTTCCACCTTGCGTTTAAGTTCGAATTTCGACTCGCGCCAAAAGAACCGGCCTCCTTCTTCAACAACTGTCAACATTTAAGAAAATACAGTCACTGACGCGCCGGGGTCGCTACGGTCGAGTCCCGACATTTGGTTTTAGGGGTTGGTCAACCTGAGTGGAGAGGTACGAGGCCCAGAGACGACGAGGTGTCGTTCTCTTGGCTCGCAGCAACCGCCGTGGATGGACGTGCTCTACCGCTACCGTCTTGGTTTTCAACTACCATCTACTATTACTACTACTATACGTGCTGACAGTCGTATTTAAAATGGGCCAAGAGCATATAAGCCCACGACTCGTGGAAGCTTATTTTACTTAAATTTATTTAAGTTTAATTTAATTAATTTATCATATTAATAATTATTGTGGATTGGACCTGGTGGATTTGGAAAGGATTGGAATGGATTGGTGGACTTGGAAGGACTGGCTATGGTTTTGGTCATGAAGGAAAAGGTTCGGTGGAAAGAAGGACTGGTTTAGATTGGAATTGTTGGAGTGTCGGAGCAGTTTGGATAAAGTTGAAGTGAGTGGAGTTATTGTCGGTTAAAAATCATTTGTAAAATTATTGATTATAAACAGTCGAGTCATTGGTATTTTATAAAATTAAGTTAAAACAGTAGAGTCATTATTAATTAAACAGTCGAGTCAGTATTGAAGTTTCATTGTCAAGTCGAGTCAGTTCATCAGCCATGTTTAATTATTGTTCACGTCCATTTTCTTATTTGTAAAGCGACTTCGTTTGAATAAATGCCATAGTTTCATTTGTCAATATCAAATTTATACATAATGAATTAATAACAACTTTCCTGATAAGTTTAATATAAGATCTCTTTCTCTCTAAATTTTAGTACTGCGTGGCCCAGTACGGGGAAACCCTGTTCTGAGGCTTAGTAGCTGAGCAAAAGGTTGTAAAACACCTTAAGTTTCACATATGTGTGGACCCTTGTTTAATTAAGGCAACAACTTAATTAATTGAGCAAGTGGACCCATTACAATACATATATATATATATATATATATATATATATATAATTAAGTTATCAATTTTTAAAATTTATTATGAATTATTAAATATTAAATTTAGAAAATTATAAATATATCTATAATAAATAAACAGATTTAATAAAAATTCTTTGACTAAAATAAAAAGCGAATATTACATTGAGAAAATAATAAATAAGTTAAAAGTGAAAACATTTAAATTCAATTATCTAATTTATTATTAAATTTATTTTTAAAATATTGAATAATTAATAATAAATATTTAAAATTAAGATTCTTATAATATTTAGTACAAATCGAAGTTCTAATTAGCAAATTGTCTCACTTAATATTTTTTATTAGGTGATTCTGTGCAATTTTCAGATAGTAATGGTAAAAAAAAATATTATTCGAGTGACCTAGACAAAAATATCATGCATATACTAGATACGGAATTGAGTTTTAGAAGAAAAAAAAATTTTTAAATTACTTCTTTTTCGCATAAATGGAGGATTTTCTGAAACAGAGTTAGACAATTTGCTAATTAGAACGTCGGTATATATATATATATATATATATATATATTAATGATGCCAAAGAAGTATAACTTCTCACGCGCGTACATAAGTACACGTACCCATTTTTTTTCGTAATTTTCAATTATCTTTGGGTCTACTAAATCAAAAAATCTGAAATTTTCAGGAAAGTTGACGGCGAACAACCTCTTCGATTGCCGTAAAAACGATTTGAATCGGTTAATTAGTTTAAAAGTTATGAAATGTTTACACACACGCACACACATACAGCCACTCGGAAATCATTCTGAAAATAGTCAGAATAGCTTCCTAGGACCTCAAAACGTCGGCATCTGATGAAAACTCGATTTTCGAAAATCGGGGTGAAAACAATAACTTCCCGAATTTTAAAAAATTTACAATTTTCTTAGCGGGAAGTTAAAAAATTAGAAAAATTTTTTGCGAAAGTTATTCGAAATTCAAAATTTTACTATTTTTCTAATTTTTCATCTTTATTTTTTTAATATCTCGAAAACTATGGTAGATACAGAAATGGTCTTGGTTTTGTTTTGAAGGAGAAACTTGGGGCTATTGAAAAAAAAATATTTCGGAAACAAATTCTGAAAAATGAGAAATTTTTGAATTTTGAATTTTCAAAAACCGTCAAAATCGTATGGCGACACGAGATTTTGGGTTCAAATTTTTTACTACACTACCTTTAAACAATCTTTAAAAATCCTGAAAATTTCAGAAGTGTTTTTTTTTTTTTTTTTGTTTTTTTCTTAACTATGCTATACTCAGGGGTAAAACAAAAAAAAATTTTTTTTTTTGCAAAAATTCAAAAATATAAACCGTTTAATGTGAGGAAATCACGTGACCTTGACAAGTCCGTTATGAAGCACAACCTCTCCGCTTCGTGTTTGAGGTGTGCAAGTCATGATTTTGAATAAAAAAAAAACACCTCTTTGAAAAAACGTTGTTTCGAGAAAAACCTTGATTCAAAGTGATATGAACAAAATAAGATTTTTTCTTAATATTAACCTTGATATTCTACATCATTACCAAACTTACATACTTAAATTAAATAATTATGCATTTGATTTAATAAATATTTTCTTAATTCAAAATGTACATAAAATCAAGTTTTCTTTTCCATTTTGTTATTGTTGTATTAATTATTTATTTATTCATTTAAATTACCTGAATACTACAGTATAATTATCAACATTATGAGATATTTTTTGACAGAAAATTGTTTTCCTTATTCTTTTAAAATGGTTCTCGATAATGTACATTGTTAAAAATAAAAACATCGAAGTAAAAACAGATTTTTGACATATTTACAGTATAATTTTTTTAGATAAAAAAAGCGCGTTCAATTTGCTAATAATTTAAAAAAATAACTTTATTTATATATTATTAATTATTACATTTTTTATTATAGAGCATTCGAATGTACCTTTAGTACCAGCTTCGATATCGAATCCATCCTTAACAGACTACAGAGTTTCTAATCAGTCATTTTTATTGACAGAAAACGTTTATGAATCTGCAGCGAGATTACTCTTTTTAGCAGTAAAATGGGCTAGAAGTATTCCATCTTTTTTAGAAGTACGTTAATATCATATTATGATTTATTACTTGTTATTTTAGTGTTTTGCCTAATTATCAATGTTTGGTATTAAATTTCAGTTATCTTATCGAGATCAAGCAATTTTATTAGAAGAGTCTTGGAGTGAATTATTTGTTCTTACAGCTGCTCAGTGGAATTTTTCAGTCGACGAATCAATATTAGTACCATTGATTCTTCCAGCAGAAAGAAAACAAATTCTTGCCGATGAATTGAGAAGACTTCGAGAATTGTTAACACGTTTTACAATTTTGCGTGTTGATCATTCTGAGTATGCTTGTTTAAAAGCAATAGCTCTTTTTAAAGGAGGTAAATTTTTTTATTATATTTTTCATATTTAATTAAGATAAGAGATCCAATACTCAATAATTTTTAGTCAAACTGATGTAAAATTAGTTTTCAAAAATGAATGAAAATTCTTCGTATTTATTTAGTAGATTCAAAATATTATTAAAAAATAGTAAATTGGTGTTTATCCTTGTATAGATATAGTAATTATTAGTGCTACCTCTGTAATGTGCTCATCAACGCTACTTATACTACAGTTTCAAACAGTACTCATTGCTGTGAGAACTATAGCTATCGTTATACTGTCGTTGGAGTAATTTTTATGGTTCTGTAAGATATTTGATTATTTTGTATATTATATTGACTGCATTACTGTTCTGTGCAATAGTGGTGATCGTTTGTTTTTCCGTGTGAAATTTTTTTAACTTCCCGCTAAGAAAATCAATGATTTTAAAAAATTTCGGGAAGTTATTGTTTTCGCCCCGATTTGCGAAAATCGAAATTCCAACAGATGTCGACGTTTTGAGGTTCTAGGAAGCTAATCTGACTAAATTCAAGATGATGTCCGAGTGTATGTATGTATGTATGTACGTACCTACGTATGTAAATATTCTGTAACTTTTGAACGGATGAACCGATTTTAATCGTCAAGGTGTCATTCGACGCGGCTTGTTAAATACTATAAGCACTGAAAAATTTTAGCTTAATCGGTAGGGTAAGTTCGGAGATATTTCAAAAAAAACTTTTTCAAAACTGTTTTTTTTGAATAACTTTTAATTCGCTCGATGGATTGATCCCAAATTCTAATCAGCTCTAAAACTTTATAAGCCGCGTCGAATCTCACCTCAACCATCAAAATCGGTTCATTTGTTCAAGAGAAACCGTTAACGAAAGAATTAAAAAAAAAATTTTTTTTTAGTTTTGTTGAAATTTCTCAAAAACGACTTGATAAATCAATTTTAAAATTTGATCAGCTCTAGAACTCAATAAAACGCGTCGATTGCCACCTCAACCGTCGCAATCGGTGAATTCGTTCGAGAGATATCGTTGGAGAAAAAATGGTAAAAAACGTTATTTTTCGAAAACAAAGGCATACAAACGTATTTTTGAACTCGAAAATGTATTCTCAACAATGTTTTAGAGCTCAAGGAGCTCGAAAACAGGGGGAAGTTTTGGGGCTGGCCCGCAGGGTCAACTGACAGATCGATTTTTTTTCTATTATTTTATTTTAGGCCACTGTGCAAGAACTTGGTTATTATTATTAGCGACCACTATAATTACAATCAATATTATACTGTAAAAAATTACCGGGGTAAGTCCAAGCGGTGTAGGTGTTAAAATCAGCGGTGTGAAAATAACACCGCCGCCGGTGTAAATATTCTGTTCCGGTGTTAAAATAACGCCGTCGCCGGTGTAAATATTCTGTTCCGGTGTTAAAATAACGCCGCCGCCGGTGTAAATATTCTTTACCGGTGTTAAAATATTTTATTTTATGAATATTTTTACTTACTCGATCACTATACTTGTTAATAAATGATATTTTTTATTTATTTTCACAAAGAACTGACATTTTTTGTGTTTTATAATCTTTAAAGTTAATACCCAAGCGGACGCTGTTTACCCTGCTTTTCCACCGGTATTTTTAACACCGGTGAATTACTCCTCCTACACCGGTGTAATTTCATTTTTACACCGGGCGGAGTTAAAATGAATTTATTTTTAACACCGCTCTTTTTACAGTCTAATAATACAAACATAATGAGGTTATTTATAAGAGAATATTTTTACATTTAAATCATATCCACAGCATTTAAAAATTTGAGAATCTTTAGAGTTATTATACAATTTTCCAAGCTTCCAAGGGCTTCATTTATGGATTTTGGTATATTAAAGTTTTTCCTTATTAACCTAAGAGCTTCGCATGATTCCAGTAGATGGGTTACGGTGAATAGGTGGTTACAGTGGGGACATTTCTGGGGAGCCTCTGTGCTTATAATATGTATATAAGATGCGTTGGTGTGCTTAATTCTCAGTCTTGTAATTGTGCATTGGTCTTTGCGACCAGAGGTGATCATTGGTCTAGAGGCGTGTATGGTGCTTCTTACTGTGTAGAGTTTGGAGTGGGTTACTTGTAATTTTTCCAATGGTTCCTTACTGTTCCTCGGATATACTTTTTGGCTTCGAATATCTGAACTGTAATAGCATCCTGGAAGCCCACATTTTTTGCAACGTTCTTTGCTAGAGCGTCGGCTCTTCCATTACCTGGGATTCCCTGGTGCGATGGGATCCATAGAATGACAATGTGGGTTCCGTGAATCAGAAGTTCGTTGACTAACGATTGAATTAGCTGGATTTACGGGTTTTTTGAGAATCAGTTTTTTAATGCAGTTAGACTTGACAGTGAGTCTGAGCATATGACGTATTGTGTTAGAATTGGGCCCTCTTTGATAATCTCCAGTGCTTGGGACAACGCGTACAGTTCACAGCTATATATGGAGAATTGGTTGGAAAGCTTAATGGACTTTAAATCTTTGCATTCTGATACCACTGCGCAACTGGCTTTACCTTCGATGATAGAACCATCCGTGTACAAGAAATCATGATTAGCATACGTGTTTCTGCATTCCAAAAAAAGTTGTTTATATGTATGATCACTGGTCGTTGGTTTGTGGTACTGTGCTAGGTCCCGATTGATAGGGATATCCGTGTTGTTCCACGGTGGTAATGGGTGGGCTCCTCTTTGGTAGGTGGATATTAATTTTAGTCCTGTAGACTGCAAGTATCCTCCAAGTCTTATTTTTATTGGCTTGGGTAGCCTAGGGTGAATTTGGTATGGGCTGATATTGACATTATATGATAGTTTGGAATACATTGGATTTAAGGAAGATGTTAGGGCGTTAGTTGCGTAGATGATACTTAATTCCATTCCTCTGAATTCTAGTGGTTTTTCCTGAGATTCGGCGAGGATGCTGGTCCCTCGAGTGGTTCTGAACGTTCCTAGGCACAGCTTAAGAGCTGTATTTTGAATCGTTTCGAGCTTCTTCAGGGTCCTTAGGCTTGCTGAGCCATAGAAAATAGATCCGTAGTCAATCTTGGACCGAATCAGAGCAATTATTTTTTCAAGGATTTTACAGAGATTGCATGTAAACACAATGGGTCTGTAGTTGACTGTTTTGGTTAGATCTTTATTAGATTTAGGTATAGGGATTACCAGCTCTTCACTCCATTGGTTAGGGAAGACCTGATTTAGCCATATATAGTTATAAATTTGTAGTAGATGCTTGGTTCCCTGGTCAGGGAGATTTTTTATAAGACAATTCAGTCATCAGGTCCTGGAGAAGAGTTTTTGCATGTTGTTACGACGTCTAGGAGTTCTTCCATACTTATTGGGCAGTTTAATTGATCATTTGACTGGGTGAGAGCGTTGTCAGAGAGCTCGAGGTTAGTTGCCGTTTCGGCGTTTGCCTGAAATTCGACTCCATAATTATCATTTGAAGAATTGGCTGCAAATGATTCAGCTAGGATGTTACATTTTTCCAGGATGATGGTAGCTGTTATGTCATGAGAGTCTTTGAGAACGTGGGGGATGTGTCAGTGGTTTTTTTTTGAGATTTTTTTTATTTTGTTCCAAACAACTGCCACTGGGGTCGAGTGCGTTATCGTGGAGGTAAACTCATGCCAGGATTGTTTTTCTTTCTCTTTGATCGTTCTTTTTGCTTCTGCTCTTGCTTTCTTCAAATTAATCTTGTCAGCGTCAATTTTGGACTTTTTATATTTTCGGAATAGCTTCTTGTACAAGCGTATTTTTTCTCGGCAGGTTGAGTCAAGCCAGAGGATTTTCTTAGATTGATTTTTTCCTGATGTTTTTGGTATGCTAGTTGTGGCTGCTTCCTGGATCAAAGTTGTGAATTCAGAGAGGATTTGGTTAGTTACTTGGAAATTTGCGTTGGCAAAAGTGGAATACATTGAATTTTTTTTAAAGAGGAGTTTAGGGAGTCCCTATTCTATGAGTTCCTTGAATTGACTCCAATTGGCCTTGTCCAGGATCCACTTGGGTCGCGATACTACATCTTCTTGTCGATTTTTGATGATCCTGGTAAAAATGAGGAAATAGTCACTGTCATATAAATCATAAAAAGCTTCCCACTTGAGATCTAAGGTTAGTTCAGCTGATGCTATCGTCAGATCAATTGCACTGGTTGACCCATTATTAACGTTAAAGTGGGTAGGCTGCCCATTGTCAAGAATAACTAGCTCATCATGAAGTTTGATCCAATTCTCGATTAATCTGCCCCGGGAGTCAGTTGATCTAGAACCTCAGAGCTCGTTGTGGCTGTTGAAATCACCTAATAAGATGAAGGGTTTGGGAAGCTGATTGGTGAGGCTGGTTAGCTCTTACATATCGAGAGTGCGGCTGTTTAGTAAATATATATTGCATATAGTTTTGGTGAAGGGGTGTTTTATCTGAATTGCTATTGCATCATATACTGAGGTGATTTGTACTTTTTTCAAGAAGATATTTGATTTAGTAAAAAATGGCAACCCCTCCACTTGTGTGGGAGTTGTTGGTTCTGTTTTTAAAGCACAATTTGTAACCCTTTATCTGTGTACAGTAGTTATTTTTAAAATAGGTTTCTTGTAAGCAAATGATGTCGGGATTGTTATTTACCAACAGTAGTTGTAGGAACTGATTTCTTCGCTGGTATCCGTTGATGTTCCATTGTAGAATGTCCATTCTATTGCGAGCAGTCCTTGAATTTATTTAATATACGGGAGAAACGGTTTTTTATGGCCCTACCTTTAACAAGTGGGTATAGGTCTTCCAACATGCGACATAGTTCATCAGTATTTTTGACATACTGGTCAGCGATTTCTTTGATGTCACTTGTGCCATATGTACATTCAATGAAATTTTTAAATTGTAGTGAATTCAGAGGATAGGATTTCTCCTTCATTATTTGATCAATATCTTGCCAATTTATTTGGCCTTGACTGGGAGATTTATGTCTAATCTTTTTGGTTAGGCGTCCCTTACTAGTTTGATGAATACTTGAGTCACTCATGGATTCCGATTCAGAAGATGCGCCATCAACGACCATATCCTCCTTTTTATTTAGTGGGGCTGGTGGGAGAGATGATCCAGAGCTTGAAGGGGGATGAAGCCGTTTATTTAATATTGTCATAACTTGGGAAGTCGGAGTTAGCAGGGCTGGAAACTGAGGTGTCATAGTTTTAGCTGGAGTACTAGGAGGAGGCATATTCGTGATTCTACTGCTGCCATCAATCGGCTCGGGTAGATCGGTAGTCACTTTAACGGTTAGATTCAAACAATTTTTCCCAGAAAGTATGGGCCTATATCCCATAATTCGAACTAATTATCACCATAACGGTATGGGTTAAAATCCAAGAAAAAAAAAATTGAAACTTGTTTTTTTGTTTTAGAAATTTTTTTTTTTTGACATTTTTTGGAAAATTTTTTTTTTCGTCTTTTCCTTGCATTTGGTGAGTAAGGAACGCAAAAATTTAAGAAAAGTCGAAAAAAAATTATTTTTTCATTTTGATTATGATTACACAATTAACAAAACTTGTTCCTTTAATTGTTTAGCAAAACTTTGATCGATGATTCCCAAAAAATGGTTCGATAGATCATTTTGAAAATTTACAGGGTTCTTGGGGGTACATTAAGCTAAAAAAGTCCCTGGCAACATTATTTTTTTTATCGATATTTGCAGAGTAGCGGTTGATTTACTAAAAAACCAAAAAAAGCCATTTTTTTGTACTTACTTCTAATGCATGTTAAAAATAAAAAAAATTTTTTTTTTCAAAAAATGATAAGAGGTTCTTGTAGGGAATTTATTCAAGTATTGAAAGCCGCCCTTCAACTTACTGTGCGATCATTTGTACCTGAAATATCGATGATTATAGCCAAGAAGATCATTTTTGGTTTGAAGGTTGATATCTCTGCGACAAATCGTCCTACGAGGTTTAAAAAAATGCCAAATTGAAGCTGAATAAATTTGCTAAACGATCTATGCATTGGTTTAGTTGAAAGAATTTTTCCGCGGTCCGTGGGCTCTTCGGAAAAAAAAAAAAATTTAGAAATTTTTTGTCTCGCGATATTTCTTATATTTGCGCAATAGCCGGAGCTCTTAAAAATTTTTTTAAAAAATGCACCGAAACTAGAGATTTCAAGCTATGAAATGCTTTTTTAAAAATCTCGATACGATTATTTTTCACCAAGTTGCAGCCTTCCAAAAATCACTAAAAAATTTATAAAATTTTTCTGTTCCTTTAATTTTTTGCGTAAGTGTATATATATATAGGACCTATATACATAATTAAATATTTATAGGTTTCATATCAATGACGTCTGATCAGATCTAATCATACATAGACATATATATGGGAGGGGGGGGGGCAAAAGGGGGTAGGATAGGCAAAACGGGGTACCCCCAAAATTTGGTGAAAAAAAAATTTTTTTTTTTTCGTCAAATTACTGTATATCCGATATTTTTGAGCATTTTCAGCCCTACGCATGACACCTAGGGCAAAATAGACCAGCCCAAAAATCGAAAAAATGATTCTATCAAATTTTTATCGTCAAATTAAAAAAAAATTTAATATATTTCCGCATTTTTTGACCTACCCATAACACCTAAGGCAAAATGGACCAGCCGAAAGTTTTGAAAAATGATTCTTTCATATTTTTATCGTCAAATTAAAAAAAAATTAAAATGTTCGGCTGATTTTCTGTAGTTGGGGCAAATTTGGCCACTAAAAATATTCGGAAATAATATTTTATTTTTTAATTGATAAGAATTCAATTAAAAATAAAAAAAAAAAAAAAAAAATTATCATTTTTTGGAGGGGGGCCTCTCTGCCCCACAAAAAAATTTTTTTCTCCCTTCGTTTCCACCAATGATGTGTAATGTAATTTTTCTGTATGTATTTTACATAAAAAAAAATTTAATTTAATGAAATTTGATCAACTTTCAGAAATTTTTTTTTTTTCAACTTTTTTAAAGGGTACCCCATTTTGCCCGCCAAAAGTATAAATTTTATTTCTTAACGGCAGCTAAAAATTTTGTCTATTTATCTTAGATATCATTAAAAACAAAAAGATTTGGCGTATTTTAGTCATCGAAAATTTAGTATTTCCATAGGTACCTCCTTTTGCCCCTCCCTCCCCTAACTACATACAAGTTCATATATAAGCCTATATATAATTTTATATGGGTTTGTATCAGCCATGTCCGATCAGACCTAATTATGTATAGACCTATATCTGACTATATATGGGTTTATATCAGTCAGATCTGATCAGATCTAGTCATGTATTAACTCATGTATAATTATATATAAGCTTATATATGATCATACATAGGCAGATATAATTCAGGTCTGATCAGATTATATATAGACCTATATATAGCTTTATACATAGTTCGAGACATAATATATTAGTCAGACATGATCAGATCAAATTATATATAACGTCATGCATAATTATATATGGAGGTAGATATGATTATATATAATCATACATAAATTCGTGTATAATTATATATAATCATACATAATTATATATAATTAGGTAAAATCATTTTTTCCCGGGTTGTTATCTCATATAAGAAATAAACAACTTTCTTTCCTCTACACAGAGCAGGAATTTTAATTTACGCTGCAGGTATGATAAAATATAGTATCCACCCCGCGGAAGATTGTAGTACATCCCGATTTACCTTGCACGCGCGGATAGGAGTGCCTTTCTTTCCTTCCTTGGTGTAAAATACAATATATTAATTCATTCATATTTTGCAAGGATTAAAATTTAACTAAAAAATTTTAGAAAACTTGAAGCTCATATTGCCTCTATCAAATGTACATAATTTACAAAAATAAATAAGCAAATAATAGAACATACTATTCGAAATAGTAATTTAAAAAATTTCGCGTTCGAGGTGTGCAATATATTTCATTTATACATTGTTATAAGGTCTTATTTTCAATGTAATTTTAACGATTAAACGAGCTTACCTGTAAGTGAAGTTCTATCGTAATTGTATGAATCGCCTCCTCCTCAAGATCAACAGACGTAGTACCTACTATTAAGCTCAGAATGCCACAAAGTTCACAGTAAGAAACTAAAAAATTTGTTTATTGATTAGTTGCTTACTTAACAATAGTGCTATATATAATAAACACGATCTTCATTATTCAAAGGTCGACCGATACAATATATAAAAAAGGGGCGCAAGTAAATTTAATAAGGGTTAAACTAGGGTGGGACTGATCTTTTTGGAGGTGCCGCTTCATACAATTACGATAAAACTTCACTCACAGGTAAGTTCAATGAATCGTTAAATTGTATTACGCGTCTCCTCGTCACGATCACCAGACGTAATAGTAGTAGATGTTTAAAGAGAAGTATCGGGAGATTAATATGAAATAAAAATAAAAATGATTTTTTTCTTTTAAAGAAAATCAAATTATTTATTAATTATTTTTTTTTTTTTTTAAGAAATAAAATGAAAAGTAATAAAATAACTTTTAAACTAATTATCTTTAGTTTTTAAAATAGTTTTTGTAAAAATAGAACGTTCTTCAATAATTTTACGATCATAAAATTTAGCAAAAACCCGTTAAGATGGTGTCCAGCCAGCAGTTTTTCTGATTAAATCAATACTAACTCCGTTTCTTTTGGCTGATGAAGTCGAAGCATGTCGAGTACTGTAAGCAGTGAATTTTGAAATGTCTACACCACTTAATTGTAAAACTTCTTTAATCCATCTGCTTAGAGATTGTGTAGAGATAACTTTAAAAGGTTTTTTCCATGAAATAAAAAGACGAATCATTTCCACGAATATTTTGAGTACGTTCTATATAAGTTTGAAGAGATGAAACAACACAAACAGAAGAATCTTCCTTAGAGAAAGGGAGAATTAAATTTGGTTGAAACATTTTTGGCCCTGAAGTTTTTAGATGATCTGTAATTTTGATCTCAATACGATCATCAGATTTTATTAGATTATTTATATTTATTTCAGTCAAAGTTTGAATCCTGTGACCTGTGGTAAGAGCCAAAAGAATTACAAATTTATAAGAAAGATGTTGCAAAGATTCGATGTTGCAAAGAACACGAAATTCAGGACAATTTTTGGGTCCCACGTACTATCATATCTAGGACAGGGTCGTCGAATTTTAGCAACACCTTTACAAAATCGTTTGACATCAGGATTTTCACCTAATTCAGGACCCCAAATCACAGCAACAGCTGATCTCAAAGAATTAATAGTGCCATAAGAAGCTCCTTTATCCACTTCACTTGTCAGGAATCTTAAAATATCTGGAATTGTGGCTGTAAAAACCGGTGTATCCGTTAAGTAACAAAAATTCCACCACTTCTTCAGGGCTGAGTCATATTGGCGAATACTAGAGTCAGATAATAATGCAATGCTTATTTCACTAGTATCAGAAGAGATATCTTTCAAGGGCAGCGCTTGTTTGATAAGATTCCTCCCACAAGGGAAAGCTGGAAGTAAAGAGGATGAGATTCCACCTCGAGAACCAAGCTTGTGATGGCCAATTTAGAATTATTAAAAGACCTCTAGCATTATCATTTTCAATTTTTTTTTAAACTTTTGGAATTAAATTAAAAGGAGAGAAAGCGTAAAAAAAATATTTATTCCAATCCAAATTAAAAGCATCAACTGCAATCGATCCTGGATCTTTTTTCCAAGAAACGTATTTATGACATTTAGTATTAATACGACTAGCAAAAAGATCGATTTCAGGGTAACCAAAGGATTTATATAATTTGGTAAAGGCTTGAGTCGATAAACTGTACTCAGTTTCAGGTTCGAGTCGCCTAGATTCAAAATCAGCTATTATATTATCTTTTGAGCTAATGTAAGAAGCAAAAAAAAAATATTCTTCTGCTCACACCATTAATTAAATTAATTTTGAAAGTCTGCTAAGATTTTCAAATTGAATACCACCCATCCGATTGATATAAGCAATTACAGTAGCGTTGTCTATACGCAAGAGTAAATCACAGTTACTTAAATCATAAGCAAAGCATTTTAAACCGAAAAATGCGGCTTGTAGTTCTAAAAAATTTATTGGATTATTACGTTCCTGCACTCAGAGAAAAATTAAGTTAATTCACCTATAAAATTATAGTGCAATAACGCTTCAACTATTTAATCATAATTTCTACAACAAAGATTTATAGTTATTATATTAATCAGAAAATAGTAAAGATAACTATTTTTTAGTACAATCAGTCATATCAAATGTAAACATAACTAATTTAAAAATGTTTATGAAACAAAAATTTTATTATTTTCATAACTTAATTCTAGTAGTTTTATTTAGGTACTATAAGTATTTCATTGAAAAGCATAAAAATTTAAGTATCGTTAAACATAAAGTAATAATTAGTGGAAATATTTAATATTTATTAATGTCATTACTTTTATATAATTAATACAAATCTAGTGTGTAAGTCGAGTAAACTATACATTTATAATCAAGTGAACAATAATTTTAGTTATCACGATTAGAAAGTTACATTTATAGTGTCTATAACTTTTATTCTTATCTAATTTTAAATTTAAATTCACTAGTAATTTTAAAGTTAATGAATGAAAACAAATTAGTCTTGTTATCTAGTATTATATTTTTTACTTTCAGTATATTACCATTACCAGAGGCATTATATCGAGTTATTTATAAATAGTAAAAAATTCCAAAAATGTTGATCACCAAAAAAGATACTAGTCACTTTGTCGTATGACAGAGAAGTATTTGTGCGAAAACTGCTTTCAAGTTTGGAATATAAAACTTCTGAAATAAGTTTCTTAACAGGGACACCTCAAAAGGTAGGCGCTATCGAGTGGCAAGCACCGAACTACTCCCGTTGCTGTCTAGTACCGGTAACTCCTCCTTTCTCTATGTATATTTTTTCTCCCAAGAAATTTTTCTCTTGGTTTAATCAACTTTTTTTGCTTAGTTGGAGCATACGAAATTTCTTACGTTGAAAAAAAAAAAATTTATTCCGAGAAATTTAATTTCTTTTTGTCAATTCATGAAATATTTTTTGGATCCAAAAAATTTTCGATAAAGTAAATAATTCAGTTAAATTTACGAATAATTTTTGCAGTAAGCACAGCTTAAGAAATCGTTAGATTTTTGTTAAATTCGATTGAACAAGATATCAACAAGTATTAATTGTTAATTTAAATTAAATATGAAGCTAACGGCTTTATTTTGTGCCGCTTAGATACTAGTTAAATATTTTGACCTCAAAATTTTTTACTACAATAAGTGCATACTCACTGCACTTTTTTACAGATGAAATCCGTCATTTGGCTGATATAATAATCAAAGACAACAATTTTCGATACAGTTTAATGCGACATAAAAGAATTTTCATCCGTTTATCACGAAAATTGCGATTTTTTTTCCAAAAAATTCATTTTCAAACCTTGTAACTTTTGTCCCGAGAAAAATGATTTTGCCTAATTATATATAATTATGTATGATTATATATAATTATACACGAATTTATTTATGATTATATATAACCATATCTACCTCCATATATAATTATGCATGACGTTATATATAATTTGATCTGATCATGTCTAACTAATACATTATGTCTCGAACTATGTATAAAGCTATATATAGGTCTATATATAATTAGATCTGATCAGACCTGAATTATATCTGCCTATGTATGATCATATATAGGCTTATATATAATTATACATGAATTAATACATGACTAGATCTGATCAGATCTGACTGATATAAACCCATATATAGTCAGATATAGGTCTATACATAATTAGGTCTGATCAGACATCACTGATACAAACCCATATATAATTATATATAGGCCTATATATAATTAGATCTGATCAGGCATGGCTAATATAAATTCTTGTATAGTCGTGCATAAGTTTATATATGATTGGATCTGATCAGACACGACTGATATAAACTTGTATGTAGTTATATATGTCTATATATGATTAGATCTGATCAGACTTCATTAATATAAAGTCATTTCGGAGCAACATTTTTTTTTTTTAAGTGCATGTAGAAAAAATCACAGTTCAACACAGAAAAAAAAATTTTCGCGCAGGAAAAAAAATTCTATGTCGATTACAGATCTAGCTCATTGAAAAATTCGATTTTCCCATTTAAATAACACGGAAAAAAATTTTTTTTTAGCTTTAAGTATTGTTAACTCTTTAACAAATTAATAGATCGAATAGACTAATATATATTTTTGTAGGAAATTGAACGCTCTACAAAAAAGGTTTCTTATCATTTTTCGATAAATCCATCTGTTCAAAAGTTATTGGAGCCCAAATAGTATTTTCTTACTGTGCCAATTATATTTATATGATTGGCACAGTAGGAAAATAGTATTTGTTTATATTTACATTGAAATTTAGGTGAAAAATTAAAAAATCTTCTAAAAACTCAAATTTTTAATTTAAAAAATGCGGAAAAATTACTTAAAAAATCGAAGATATTTGAATCCCACTTTGACCAAGGGCTTAAAAAATTCGTTTTGCAGTCTAGTAAAACATATATTTTCTTCAATAAAATTAAAGATGTCCGTCTTCAAAAAAAGTCAAAATTTGAGTTAAAATGTAAGAAAAAACGGTGAAAAAGAAAAAAATTTTTTTCTAAATTTTTTTTCGAAAACTACATTTAAACGTGAAGAAAATAGCCACCGCCGAAATGAAATAACGATACTGTAATCAGGAGTTATGAATTTCTGAAAATTACCTCATCGTTATTTTTTCGCGATTTTCTAAAATTCATATCTCCTAGGTTTTTGAAAATTAAGGGCTCAAAATTTAGGATTAGATGTCTTTTTATATGTACAAAAACATATAAAAAATTCAACCGGATAAAAAAATATGATTCTTAAAATCAGGTCATTTGGCATGGAATGACCCATATATATATATATATATATATATATATATATATTACATAATATAATAATTTTTTAATATCAATGTTATTAAATTTTTATTTTATCAACTATCAATCAAACTTAAATCCCCAATACTTAAAAAATGTTCAAAGGTTTCGACAGCAATTTAAAAGTATAAATCGATATCGATTTATATACGAATATTTATAAGTTTATAAATAAATAGATTTGATTATATGTATCTAATTAATTCTATTGTAATATACGTACAAAACCAAATCCATCATTATAAGTGCATTAATTACGTAGGATGTATTAATTTGATTATTTGAGTTAAGTAATGCCATAAACGTTTATTAATTACAAGTGTAACAGACTAGAGGATCAAACTGCAATCTAGCGATAAGCAAAGTTAAGCAGCATCGACATGGGACATAAATTGGACAGGTGACCTCGTATTAAAATCGTAGTGAACGGATAGTGATTTTTTTTTTAACTTCCCGCTAAAAAAATTGACGATTTTCAAAAAATTCGGGAAGTTATTGGTTTTACCCCGATTTTCAAAAATCGGGTTTTCATCATATAGTGACGTTTGAAGGTGCGAGGATGCTATTCATACATTTTCAGAGCGATGTCTGAGTGGGTGTGTGTGTGTGTGTGTGTGTATGTGCGTGGATGTAAACCTCTCATATCTTTTTAACGAATTAACCGACTTAGAGGGGTTTAGCGGCATTCGAAAGATTCCTTCTAAACTAAGATTTTCAAAAAATTTTAGATTATTTAGTCAAATAGACTGAGATATTGAAGAAATACGAAAAAAAAAATTTTTTTTTTTCGTTTTTTTTTTATATTTTGAAAACTGTCGGATTGATCAATTCTAAAATCTAATCAGCTCTAAAACTCTATAAAATCGTTCGATTGCCGCCAAGAACGTCTCAATCGGATAATCCGTTCGAGAGATATCGTCAACGGAATAATAAATGTGAAATCTATATCTGCTTTTTTCATTGAATAACATCATAATTACTGAACAACATTACTCAAAACTAATATGTTCTTCTTTATGTAAGTCATTGGAAGTGAATACGCTGATTAAACAACTGAATTCGATCGAATTAAACAGAATTAAATTTTTAATTCTATTTAATTCAGATAAATTCTGTTAATTCGGTACCTAACTTAAAAATAAATTCTGTCTAATTCGGCAGGAGAACCAGAATTTGTCCAAATTAAAACGAATTTAAATAATTCTATTAGGTTTAATTCTGATTAATTCGAAAATAATTCTCCAATTTCTGGTTCTGAATCCGAATAAAACTGAATTAAAACGAATTTGAATCAAGGTGCTTAAAAATCGTCATGGTCGCTCGTATCACGATATACTTACACGATATAGTTACAATGTATCACGGAAATACTTATTTTTAAGCAAATTTTGAACATAATTGTGAATAAATATTTAAAAAACGGTTGTACATTAATTATTTTGGATTCTAAATTTTCAAACTTTCGCATGAAACGTAACCCTTTTGAGCTTGAAAATCTCATGAAAAAAGGAAAAAACGTATTTTCGAGCTCGAAAATGTATTTATACTAATGTTTTCGAGCTCTTAGAGCTACCGTTAATTTATATTTTATATTTGTATTAATATCAATATTACGTATTAAACCAATGTAAAAATGTATTTCTTCTTATGTATGGCCATAAGGGATCACAATCTCATGGCCAAATAAATAATCTGTCTATCTATCTATCTATCTATCTATCTATCTATCTATCTATCTATCTATCTATCTATCTATCTATCTATCTATCTATCTATCTATCTATCTATCTATCTATCTATCTATCTATCTATCTATCTATCTATCTATCTATCTATCTATCTATCTATCTATCTATCTATCTATCTATCTATCTATCTATCTATCTATCTATCTATCTATCTATCTATCTATCTATCTATCTATCTATCTATCTATCTATCTATCTATCTATCTATCTATCTATCTATCTATCTATCTATCTATCTATCTATCTATCTATCTATCTATCTATCTATCTATCTATCTATCTATCTATCTATCTATCTATCTATCTATCTATCTATCTATCTATCTATCTATCTATCTATCTATCTATCTATCTATCTATCTATCTATCTATCTATCTATCTATCTATCTATCTATCTATCTATCTATCTATCTATCTATCTATCTATCTATCTATCTATCTATCTATCTATCTATCTATCTATCTATCTATCTATCTATCTATCTATCTATCTATCTATCTATCTATCTATCTATCTATCTATCTATCTATCTATCTATCTATCTATCTATCTATCTATCTATCTATCTATCTATCTATCTATCTATCTATCTATCTATCTATCTATCTATCTATCTATCTATCTATCTATCTATCTATCTATCTATCTATCTATCTATCTATCTATCTATCTATCTATCTATCTATCTATCTATCTATCTATCTATCTATCTATCTATCTATCTATCTATCTATCTATCTATCTATCTATCTATCTATCTATCTATCTATCTATCTATCTATCTATCTATCTATCTATCTATCTATCTATCTATCTATCTATCTATCTATCTATCTATCTATCTATCTATCTATCTATCTATCTATCTATCTATCTATCTATCTATCTATCTATCTATCTATCTATCTATCTATCTATCTATCTATCTATCTATCTATCTATCTATCTATCTATCTATCTATCTATCTATCTATCTATCTATCTATCTATCTATCTATCTATCTATCTATCTATCTATCTATCTATCTATCTATCTATCTATCTATCTATCTATCTATCTATCTATCTATCTATCTATCTATCTATCTATCTATCTATCTATCTATCTATCTATCTATCTATCTATCTATCTATCTATCTATCTATCTATCTATCTATCTATCTATCTATCTATCTATCTATCTATCTATCTATCTATCTATCTATCTATCTATCTATCTATCTATCTATCTATCTATCTATCTATCTATCTATCTATCTATCTATCTATCTATCTATCTATCTATCTATCTATCTATCTATCTATCTATCTATCTATCTATCTATCTATCTATCTATCTATCTATCTATCTATCTATCTATCTATCTATCTATCTATCTATCTATCTATCTATCTATCTATCTATCTATCTATCTATCTATCTATCTATCTATCTATCTATCTATCTATCTATCTATCTATCTATCTATCTATCTATCTATCTATCTATCTATCTATCTATCTATCTATCTATCTATCTATCTATCTATCTATCTATCTATCTATCTATCTATCTATCTATCTATCTATCTATCTATCTATCTATCTATCTATCTATCTATCTATCTATCTATCTATCTATCTATCTATCTATCTATCTATCTATCTATCTATCTATCTATCTATCTATCTATCTATCTATCTATCTATCTATCTATCTATCTATCTATCTATCTATCTATCTATCTATCTATCTATCTATCTATCTATCTATCTATCTATCTATCTATCTATCTATCTATCTATCTATCTATCTATCTATCTATCTATCTATCTATCTATCTATCTATCTATCTATCTATCTATCTATCTATCTATCTATCTATCTATCTATCTATCTATCTATCTATCTATCTATCTATCTATCTATCTATCTATCTATCTATCTATCTATCTATCTATCTATCTATCTATCTATCTATCTATCTATCTATCTATCTATCTATCTATCTATCTATCTATCTATCTATCTATCTATCTATCTATCTATCTATCTATCTATCTATCTATCTATCTATCTATCTATCTATCTATCTATCTATCTATCTATCTATCTATCTATCTATCTATCTATCTATCTATCTATCTATCTATCTATCTATCTATCTATCTATCTATCTATCTATCTATCTATCTATCTATCTATCTATCTATCTATCTATCTATCTATCTATCTATCTATCTATCTATCTATCTATCTATCTATCTATCTATCTATCTATCTATCTATCTATCTATCTATCTATCTATCTATCTATCTATCTATCTATCTATCTATCTATCTATCTATCTATCTATCTATCTATCTATCTATCTATCTATCTATCTATCTATCTATCTATCTATCTATCTATCTATCTATCTATCTATCTATCTATCTATCTATCTATCTATCTATCTATCTATCTATCTATCTATCTATCTATCTATCTATCTATCTATCTATCTATCTATCTATCTATCTATCTATCTATCTATCTATCTATCTATCTATCTATCTATCTATCTATCTATCTATCTATCTATCTATCTATCTATCTATCTATCTATCTATCTATCTATCTATCTATCTATCTATCTATCTATCTATCTATCTATCTATCTATCTATCTATCTATCTATCTATCTATCTATCTATCTATCTATCTATCTATCTATCTATCTATCTATCTATCTATCTATCTATCTATCTATCTATCTATCTATCTATCTATCTATCTATCTATCTATCTATCTATCTATCTATCTATCTATCTATCTATCTATCTATCTATCTATCTATCTATCTATCTATCTATCTATCTATCTATCTATCTATCTATCTATCTATCTATCTATCTATCTATCTATCTATCTATCTATCTATCTATCTATCTATCTATCTATCTATCTATCTATCTATCTATCTATCTATCTATCTATCTATCTATCTATCTATCTATCTATCTATCTATCTATCTATCTATCTATCTATCTATCTATCTATCTATCTATCTATCTATCTATCTATCTATCTATCTATCTATCTATCTATCTATCTATCTATCTATCTATCTATCTATCTATCTATCTATCTATCTATCTATCTATCTATCTATCTATCTATCTATCTATCTATCTATCTATCTATCTATCTATCTATCTATCTATCTATCTATCTATCTATCTATCTATCTATCTATCTATCTATCTATCTATCTATCTATCTATCTATCTATCTATCTATCTATCTATCTATCTATCTATCTATCTATCTATCTATCTATCTATCTATCTATCTATCTATCTATCTATCTATCTATCTATCTATCTATCTATCTATCTATCTATCTATCTATCTATCTATCTATCTATCTATCTATCTATCTATCTATCTATCTATCTATCTATCTATCTATCTATCTATCTATCTATCTATCTATCTATCTATCTATCTATCTATCTATCTATCTATCTATCTATCTATCTATCTATCTATCTATCTATCTATCTATCTATCTATCTATCTATCTATCTATCTATCTATCTATCTATCTATCTATCTATCTATCTATCTATCTATCTATCTATCTATCTATCTATCTATCTATCTATCTATCTATCTATCTATCTATCTATCTATCTATCTATCTATCTATCTATCTATCTATCTATCTATCTATCTATCTATCTATCTATCTATCTATCTATCTATCTATCTATCTATCTATCTATCTATCTATCTATCTATCTATCTATCTATCTATCTATCTATCTATCTATCTATCTATCTATCTATCTATCTATCTATCTATCTATCTATCTATCTATCTATCTATCTATCTATCTATCTATCTATCTATCTATCTATCTATCTATCTATCTATCTATCTATCTATCTATCTATCTATCTATCTATCTATCTATCTATCTATCTATCTATCTATCTATCTATCTATCTATCTATCTATCTATCTATCTATCTATCTATCTATCTATCTATCTATCTATCTATCTATCTATCTATCTATCTATCTATCTATCTATCTATCTATCTATCTATCTATCTATCTATCTATCTATCTATCTATCTATCTATCTATCTATCTATCTATCTATCTATCTATCTATCTATCTATCTATCTATCTATCTATCTATCTATCTATCTATCTATCTATCTATCTATCTATCTATCTATCTATCTATCTATCTATCTATCTATCTATCTATCTATCTATCTATCTATCTATCTATCTATCTATCTATCTATCTATCTATCTATCTATCTATCTATCTATCTATCTATCTATCTATCTATCTATCTATCTATCTATCTATCTATCTATCTATCTATCTATCTATCTATCTATCTATCTATCTATCTATCTATCTATCTATCTATCTATCTATCTATCTATCTATCTATCTATCTATCTATCTATCTATCTATCTATCTATCTATCTATCTATCTATCTATCTATCTATCTATCTATCTATCTATCTATCTATCTATCTATCTATCTATCTATCTATCTATCTATCTATCTATCTATCTATCTATCTATCTATCTATCTATCTATCTATCTATCTATCTATCTATCTATCTATCTATCTATCTATCTATCTATCTATCTATCTATCTATCTATCTATCTATCTATCTATCTATCTATCTATCTATCTATCTATCTATCTATCTATCTATCTATCTATCTATCTATCTATCTATCTATCTATCTATCTATCTATCTATCTATCTATCTATCTATCTATCTATCTATCTATCTATCTATCTATCTATCTATCTATCTATCTATCTATCTATCTATCTATCTATCTATCTATCTATCTATCTATCTATCTATCTATCTATCTATCTATCTATCTATCTATCTATCTATCTATCTATCTATCTATCTATCTATCTATCTATCTATCTATCTATCTATCTATCTATCTATCTATCTATCTATCTATCTATCTATCTATCTATCTATCTATCTATCTATCTATCTATCTATCTATCTATCTATCTATCTATCTATCTATCTATCTATCTATCTATCTATCTATCTATCTATCTATCTATCTATCTATCTATCTATCTATCTATCTATCTATCTATCTATCTATCTATCTATCTATCTATCTATCTATCTATCTATCTATCTATCTATCTATCTATCTATCTATCTATCTATCTATCTATCTATCTATCTATCTATCTATCTATCTATCTATCTATCTATCTATCTATCTATCTATCTATCTATCTATCTATCTATCTATCTATCTATCTATCTATCTATCTATCTATCTATCTATCTATCTATCTATCTATCTATCTATCTATCTATCTATCTATCTATCTATCTATCTATCTATCTATCTATCTATCTATCTATCTATCTATCTATCTATCTATCTATCTATCTATCTATCTATCTATCTATCTATCTATCTATCTATCTATCTATCTATCTATCTATCTATCTATCTATCTATCTATCTATCTATCTATCTATCTATCTATCTATCTATCTATCTATCTATCTATCTATCTATCTATCTATCTATCTATCTATCTATCTATCTATCTATCTATCTATCTATCTATCTATCTATCTATCTATCTATCTATCTATCTATCTATCTATCTATCTATCTATCTATCTATCTATCTATCTATCTATCTATCTATCTATCTATCTATCTATCTATCTATCTATCTATCTATCTATCTATCTATCTATCTATCTATCTATCTATCTATCTATCTATCTATCTATCTATCTATCTATCTATCTATCTATCTATCTATCTATCTATCTATCTATCTATCTATCTATCTATCTATCTATCTATCTATCTATCTATCTATCTATCTATCTATCTATCTATCTATCTATCTATCTATCTATCTATCTATCTATCTATCTATCTATCTATCTATCTATCTATCTATCTATCTATCTATCTATCTATCTATCTATCTATCTATCTATCTATCTATCTATCTATCTATCTATCTATCTATCTATCTATCTATCTATCTATCTATCTATCTATCTATCTATCTATCTATCTATCTATCTATCTATCTATCTATCTATCTATCTATCTATCTATCTATCTATCTATCTATCTATCTATCTATCTATCTATCTATCTATCTATCTATCTATCTATCTATCTATCTATCTATCTATCTATCTATCTATCTATCTATCTATCTATCTATCTATCTATCTATCTATCTATCTATCTATCTATCTATCTATCTATCTATCTATCTATCTATCTATCTATCTATCTATCTATCTATCTATCTATCTATCTATCTAATATAGATTCTGAAATATTTGAGAAATACGAAAAAAAATATTTTTTTTTACTTCCTCCCTAGTAATGATGAAAACGAATTTCGGACCGAAATGCATGGGCTTGCCTACGCTTACCCACTGCACACACTTGCTTTACATGACTCTAATTCTAGATCTTGATCATTTCTATAAATTTCTGTCGAAAAACATTGAATTAATCCGTCAGCACTCACGTTATGAGCATTTTGCTCACGCTCGATTTAAAACAATGATAACTTTTTTTTTTTAAATGGAAAGGGTAGATGAAATTTTTTCTACCTTCGAGTAATTTTATTTATTTTCAAATTATGAACTTTTGAACTGCCTCAATATTATATATAATTTATAAAAACATATTTTTCTCATGCGTGTCGGAAATTGAGCATTCTTCTCATCACGGGATTATAGGTGTAACAAAAAGAAAATTACTTTCTGTAACGTTCGGGCCAGTCCGTGTGCCTTCGTAAGTGAATAGCTGTTCGGCCGCACTCGGTATACTGCGTAATTTTTAAACTTAGCCTCCGTTACAAGTGCGCCAAAGCGCGCGAGATGTTAGACGCATGCGCATAGAGCGTGAGCATGTGGCGGCTTTACTAGTAGTGCTGGCAGGCGACGATAGGGCGAGCGTCTGTCGCGAGAGCGAGCTAACTCAACCCAGGAAAAAGCCGCGAAAGCAAGTTTTGTCGCCACGAGCAGATTAGATATATATATTGATATACAAGTATCTGGCTACAGCTGTAGCGATATAAAAGAGATTGTTTTTTTGAGATAGTAACTGAGTGTAACTTAAATAATTATAATTTTATTGAATAAACAGTCATTGTTTCTAATAATTAAATTGTCAGTGATTTGGTAACCCTTGTGTCCCGAACCACTACAAATTGGTGACCCCGTACAAAAGTGGCGTAATAAAACAGACGCTATCATTAGCCGCCATTTCATTAAAAAAAAAAAAAAAAAAAAAAAAAAAAAAGAGGTTACATATCAGGAAATAATAAATACTAATTACGAAAAAGATGGAAGAAGAATTGAAGCAGCAAGTAAGGGAACTGCAGCAACAACTCGAAGCAGCCAGACAGGAAGCAGTAGCTAGACAACAACAATTAGTAGATCCTCAAGCACAGCAGGTGTTACAGCAGCACAACAACAATGGACTACAAGCAGGTGTCAGTGTCAACGGCAATGTACCAAATGAAATAGCTGCTGTGGCAACATTCAAGCTGGGGACGTTATGGAAGACAAAACCAGATCTTTGGTTCGTGCAAGCAGAATCAGCATTTCGTCGTAAAAACATTCGCAGCGATCAAACCAAGTATGATGCTGTTGTAGAAGCTCTGGATGAGACAGCCATCGCACAAGTAGCTGATATCATCGTTAATCCACCGGACGACGGCAAGTATCAAAATTTAAAAGATAATATTATCAAACGCTTTATGGATTCTTCTCAAAGACAATTGCATAAATTGCTTTCCGAAATTGAGTTAGGTAACAAGAAACCATCTCAGTTACTTCGCGAGATGAAAGAGCTGGCAAAAGACAAAGCGTCAGACGAATTGCTAAAAACCAAATGGATGGGTCTTTTACCTCCTGGGGTTCAGAACATCCTGAAGGCAGTACGCAATGCAACATTGGACGTATTGTCAGACATCGCTGACGAGATAATGGAGAATAGCGACAATCAGCAGTTGGTAATGGCTACGTCGTACAAGGAAAAAGATTATTTCTTGCACAATCCCAGAAATAACAATAACAATAGTTATGATGAAAGATTAAACAAAATTGAGAAGGACATGCAAGATGTACTCAAGATTGTAAAGAGATTAGACACCAAGAAAGAGACAGATACCAGTTCCACGTCAAGAGGGCGTCAACGATCACGGAGTCGTCCACATACTGCAGATGGGGTATGCTATTATCATGCAAAATTTGGAGCTTCCTCATTTAAGTGCAATCATCCATGTAATTTCAACAAAACTACGCATTCGGAAAACTAACAAGGCTGTCGTCTTCAGCGGCAAACGGCGACAGCGTGTGTTTAACAGAAAACCGTGAGTACCGTTTACATATATACGATAAATCTAATCACAAGCAATTCTTAATTGATTCAGGTTCTGTAATATCTGTTATACCTCGAGCCTGGATAAAAGGAAAATTATGTAAAACGGAAAAGAACCTGTACGCCGCAAACTCTACAGTAATAAGCACATACGGTCAAAAAATAATGTCATTAAACATCGGGCTACGCAGAGTAATTACATGGCCATTTACAATCGCAGATGTAAAATCAGCGATCATAGGAGCTGATCTGATATCGCACTATGGTCTCATTATTGATCTCAAGAAACGTAAATTACAGGACTCAGTCACTTCATTACAAGTAGCAGCAAAAATAAAAAAAACCAGCGAATATGGAATATCTACAGTCAACATGGAAAACAAGCAAACTGCGGAGGCAAATCAACGATATATCAAAATATTGAATGAATATATCGACATCACCAAGCCATCCTTCCGTACGTACGACAAATCCAAAAGCAAAGTGAGGCATCATATCGTAACTACAGGCCCACCAGTAGCAAAAAAACTTCGTAGACTGGCGGGAGAGAAGTTGAAAGCTGCACGCGATGCTTTCAATGTCATGATGGACCAGGGACTAATCAGACCTTCGAACAGTCCTTGGGCAAGTCCACTGCTGATGAAATAGAAAAAAACAGGTGACTGGAGGCTCTGTGGAGATTACAGAAAATTGAATTCAGTGACGCGAGCGGATAAATACCAACCACCGCACATACAAGATTTATTTCCGAAACTTCACGGAAAAAAATTGTTCTCTAAAATTGATTTAGATAAAGCATTTGGACAAATCTGGATGGCTGAAGAAGATATTCCAAAGACCGCTATAATTACGCCATTTGGATTATTCGAATCGTTGGTGATGCCATACGGCCCATGCGGTTCAGCTCAGACATTCCAGCGACACTTAGATTCAGTACTACGAGGTTTAGATTTCGTGTTTGCGTTCATCGATGACATACTAATCTACTCTGAGACACCAGAAGAGCATGAAGAACACCTGCGGATCGTTTTCGAGAGATTAAAAGAGCATGGGCTAGTAATTAACTCGGAAAAATGTGTATTCGGACAGGAAGAGCTAGATTTTCTGGGGTATAGAATCAATAAGGATGGTTACAAGCCACCGCATGAGCGAGTAGAAGCTATGAATAACTACCCGAAGCCGTCAAACATCAAAGAACTCAGAAAGTTCTTAGGAACACTTAATTATTACCGGAGATTGATACCAAATGCAGCCAAAGTACAAGCACCGCTACATGAATACCTGAAAGACTCGCGCAAGAATGACAAACGGGTAATTAAATGGACTGAAGAGGCAGAAGAAGCATTCGAGACAAGCAGACAGAGTTTAGCGTCTATTGCTCTCACGGCGTTCATTTCTCCCACCGCACCGTTAGCACTAGTCACGAACGCATCTGATAAAGCAATTGGAGCTGTTAAACCTCTGACGTATGCGTTTGCACAGAAATCGGAGAAAGCTTCACCGAGACAAGCCAGGCAACTGTGTTACATATCTCAATTCACTACTAGCATAGTACACATAAAAGGTGATGACAACATAGTCGCAGATGCGCTTTCTAGAATATATACAATTGACATGCCAACAACCCTTAGTGCTCAAACAATCCAGGAAGCTCAAGAGATCGACGAGGAATTAGTCAACCTGGTAAGCCACCCTCCATCACTGAAACTTCAGAAGATCACCGTGGAACCCGACACGGACATTTATTGCGACATCTCAACTGGAGTAGTAAGACCGTACCTACCAGAAAATCTGCGGAGAACAGCATTTTGCATCGTACACAATTTATCACACCCAAGCGGGCGGAATACTAGCCGCGTGTTGAAAGAAAAATTCGTCTGGCCAGGAATAAAACGCGACGCAATTAAATGGTCCAGGGAATGCATAGAGTGTCAACGAGCGAAAGTACAAAGACATAACCGACTCACACCAGAAGGAATAACAGTACCTGATGCACGTTTCAACCATGTAAATATGGATATAATCATATTACCTGAAGTTGAAGGCTACAGATACTGTTTAACAATAATTGACAGGTTTTCTCGATGGCCAGTGGCAGTGCCTCTCAAAGATATCACAGCTGAAACGGTAGCAGCAGCGTTTTTCAACAACTGGATCTGTTGGTTTGGAACCCCACTATGGATTACCACCGACCAAGGAGCGCAGTTCGAATCAGAATTATTCAAGCAACTAAATAGATTTATTGGAGCAGAAAAATACAGAACGTCACCGTACCACCCAGCGTCAAACGGTATAATAGAACGCTGGCACAGATCGTTGAAAGCAGCACTAATGTGTAAAAATACAGCACCTTGGATCCACACTCTTCCAGCAGTGATGCTAGGACTGAGAACAAGTTTCAAAGAAGACTTAAAAGCATCTCCGGCAGAATCGCTCTTTGGAACTACACTACGGGTACCAGGCGAATTTTTTGTTCACAACGAAGCACCTGCAAACCCGCAGAAATTCATCGAGATCCACAGAAACATAATGAGAGAAATAAGACCAGTTCAGACTGCCCATCATAAAAAGACTCGTATGTTTGTGCATAAGGACATGAACACCTGTACACACGTGTTTTTACGAAGTGATCATGTAAAAGCACCACTGGAGACACCGTACAAAGGACCGTATCCAGTAAAAAAAAAGAATAAACGACCGATTATTTACAATTGAAGTAGAGGGAGTAAACATAAATATATCTATTGAAAGACTGAAACCGGCTCATACAATAAATGAAGAACCAGTGATTGAACGAGTACCTGAAAAAACGACCAAAAAGACAAGGGTAGCAATTGCACCCAGTGCAACAACGTCAACGGAGCCTTTGTTCGAGCAGCGAAGAAGCAACAAGACAGTCACTTTCCCGCCTCCCGACAAAGTTACGAGGGAGGGAGTGGCTGTGGCGGCTTTACCAGTAGTGCTGGCAGGCGACGATAGGGCGAGCGTCTGTCGCGAGAGCGAGCTAACTCAACCCAGGAAAAAGCCGCGAAAGCAAGTTTTATCGCCACGAGCAGATTAGATATATATATTGATATACAAGTATCTGGCTACAGCTGTAGCGATATAAAAGAGATTGTTTTTTTGATATAGTAACTGAGTGTAACTTAAATAATTATAATTTTATTGAATAAACAGTCATTGTTTCTAATAATTAAATTGTCAGTGATTTGGTAACCCTTGTGTCCCGAACCACTACAAGCAAATCTCTCATCATGAGAGTAAAGATTACCGGAAAGTTCACGTGAGTGCTGACGGGTTAATCAACAATTAAAATATTTAAGTTAACGGTAGATTTACATACAGAAATAATTATTCTACTGGAAGGAGTATTGAATCTATTACACAATAGCTTATTTAGAATGATAATTTGAAATAGAATAAATATTTTTCAGAATCACGAGGACTTGGTGACTCTGCTAGAGTATTAACTCTTCAAGAACAGACGGTAACAGTTTTAGGAGAAAGAGGTGCCGGTAGAGTTGGCCGCTTATTGTTGTTATTATCCCCCGTACGTGCATTATGTCGGGGAACGCTAGAAGAACTTTTATTCAAACCAACAGTCGGCGAAGTCAGTGTCGAAAGATTACTCAGTGATATGGTACGAGCTACACGACCAACTTAAATCATCATTTTTATATTTATTTTAGTAAATTTTTTAATTCGTCCAATTTATTTATTGTAAAAATTATTTTTAAATACTTATTCATGTAAAAATTTAATTATACCAATTATTAATGGTCAGAAAATAATTTAGTCGATAATTTATCTTCTATTGATAAAATTATACCGTCATTTTGGGGGTGTGCATTATTGATTTAAATTATTTATGTAAATAACCTAAAATTATTATTATTATTATTAAAACATGTAAATTACACTAATTGTACTTAATGATATTAATAAATAATACGCAACCCTATTTTTTTATTTTTTTTTTTTTATTAACTAGAATAATTTAATTTTCTTCACAGTAGAAAAAAGAGAATGTTATCAACTCATGGACTGCATTGTATTCATAATATATATACAATTACACACAATCCTAAAAATTGAATGTCACGCATAAATTTAGTATAAATTAATTTTTATCTTTGTAAATAATCCGTTGCGAATGATATACAAATATCTGTAATTTTGAAAGCTATTTTTTTTCTTTTTTTTCTTAATATTTTTTTTACTAAGTGCGCTTTTACAATTTACATACTTTATTTTATACTTCTTTTTTGTACGACAAATATTTGTTTATCTCGTTAATTCATCTATTAATATTTTCTTTTTTAATAACGAAAGATTTAAAAAAAAAAAAAAAAAAAAAAGTAACAATCAAAATTCGAGGAGTTAATTTGCATTTTGAATATTCCAAAGTAATATTAATTGTACAATATGTTTTTTTTCATTATATGTGATTACAGTATGTTTTGATTTAATGGAAATATATATCAATTCTAGTTTATAAAAATGATAATATAAGAGAATAAACAATAATAGCAATGCTGCTGAACAAAAATGAAAGAAAAAAATACTTTCATAACATATGAAGACAATTACAATTATTTTTTTTTTATCAATTTTTGCTTAATCAATACAGGAGCGAGCAATATTTTTTTTACTTCATAGTTATCAATCTTATGATTAATTATACTATAAATCGGTTATTTGGTTACTAAAATATAATTAACGTACCCGTGGCGATACGCTTATTTCTAATAATTTAACGTATTTATACCGAATAAAATTGAATAATACAATTAATAATTTTTCAATCAAAATTTTTATTATTACCGCATTAATAAATCGCTTCAGTGAGGAATTGTTCGTTTTCTTTATCTCCAATAATACTTATTATTGTTAAATTTTAATTTAATAACCACTAATTACGCTTGCGTTAACAGACAATATTTGTTATTTTAATATTATTCAATGAAAAAATGGTCGTTTTAATGAAATTCACATTTAATGAATTGTTAATAATCTTTATAGTCATGGAATTGTTATTAAAAAATAAAAAACAAAAAAAAAAAATATTTAATAATTTTGATAAATTTTAAATATGCCAATTGTACTTTTTTTTTATTACGATTGTTTTAACGCAAGGGTATTACAAAATATTATAGACATTTTCCTTTTTATTTATTATGATTATTATTATTATCATTTTTTTCTAATCAATCATAGTATAATCAATTATCTCTTTCAGTTTTTTTAATTATTCATTTTCTTAAAGTTCTATTCTATTGAATTCAATTAATAAACAGCGACAACTTGAAAATTTTATTTACTTATTCTATTAAACGTTATACCCATAAAAGCAACAAAATTAACAGATTTATAATCGGGATAATAACAGATTGTCACGACGTTTTGCGCACAATTGCCAAAAATGAAGAAAAAAAATTATTTTAGATGTATTAACTATATTTATATTTTAAGATGTAAATATACATATATATATAAACATAAATATATGTATATAATAATGTACATATATATTTAATGCCATTGAAAATCGCAGTCTGACTTTATTTTATTAACATAAAAATTAAAAAAAAAGAATCAATACGCGCAATTATCGCGGAAAACGATACGTAACAAGATATAACATGTTACTCACTATTTTCGTACTCTGTTACCATAAATGTTAATAATAAATCAATCTCCTATAAATATTTTAACATTTTGTTGATCAAGTTATATTAAAAAAAAAATAACAATTAAAGAAACTATTTAATCAATGTGATATCAATAAATTAATAATCGGGACGGTTTTTTTTTATTTTTACTTTTGGCAGTGACGTTTAAATTAATTATAAACTACTGCAAAGTATGTATCATATGAAATTTATCGTATCTATATCATTATTTATATTATTAATTATGTGATAGAAAAAAAAAATTACTAATCCTTTCGCCTCTAAATGTGAACACATTTACAAGCCTAACGACTGGCTGGGCCTGGTAGACCTTCTCATAGAGCCATTGGTAAATGTAGTTCATATAGACCAAAAGCACAACGTGGAATGTCTGAATGCAGAAAAATCTGTAGTGGGTGTTCATATTGAACCAAAGGCAAATGGCTAGGAATCTATGTTTACTACTATTCACATGCACCACCAGATAGAAACCGGTCGTGAACACGGAGAATACAGGACATAGATCTTCTGCCGTAATTAGCAATAATTAGCAGGAGATGAAATTTTAGTGATAATTTTTATACATAAAACACATTTTGGTAACAAAGCGAAAATAACAATATATTCCATAGTAAAATTATTATTACGTATTTATCAGTCTGTCGTTAGAAGACATGGCCGATGAGTTTTTCTTTAATTTCTAAAATTTAGTGGTAAATTAAAAAAAAAAAAATTTTACTGATGATCATTAAAATCTGGCAGTAATGAAGAACAGTGGATTGATTATTATTATTGTAATTATTGTTATTAATATTAAAATGTAAATAGTGATTAATTATTAATTTTTATTATATTATAAAAATATTTAAAATAATATATTTTATACCGGCAGTAGTTTGTTTTTTTATATTTTTAATTACAGTAACTTGTGTAAAAAGTTATATTCGCTGTTAGTATTTATTTTTGTTAATATTACATGTATATGTATTAAAATGAAATTTGCGAGGTAGTTTATTGTGAACGCATTTTTATAAAAATGGATTTATTATAATTATAATTTTTATACTAAATCCAATATTTAAAATGCGTGTTAATTCTGTTACTATTGAAAAAAACTATTGCACTCTTGAGTTTTACAATTATCGGCTTAAGGAAGAAATATTGTAGGCTGTTTTGTTAGTAAATTAATTATTACATTGTTATTATTTAAATAATTGATTAATTTAAATGTAAATATACCGTTTAAACGTTATATAAGTTCATTTGTTTGACATTTACGATATTATATATAATTTAAAATTTATTATTATCTTTTAAGCTGTACAATGATGACTTTCATATTATAGTTATAGAGCTTAATCCAGTAGATTTTTAATTCGTCGCACACACACACATACATAAACGTTTATCAAAATCACGCTTTTATTGTGTATTTCTTTTTTTTTTTATATTTTAATTTTTTTATTATTATAAGATAAATGGGCAATTCCTCACGTTCACGTATCCTATGAAAAAACAAATTGTTTTTTTCATGATTTCAAGTAGCAGAAGCTATCACTCCAGAAGTTAAACCTAGGTGCATATTTTTTCTAATTTTTTTTTTACAATTATAAATTTATAAATATCAATTTTTCGAAATTTAGTTCGTTACAAATATCTCTTTTTTTTTTATTAAATAAATAAAATAAAAAAAGAAGAGATTTCATTATTTTGGTATCTGGAGGGAAGCCATCTGCTATTGTATGAATCCTTATTGCCTATGTTTTTATTTTTATGTTATTCCTATGTTTTTGTGTACTTAATGATTAGCCGTAAATATAGAATATTTTTTAGACGTAAATGTAATTTTTAAAAAATGATGTACGTTTTTTTTTTTAAATAAAATTTTAAAAGAAATTTTAAATACGCCAATTCATTAATAACTTGAGTAATGATAAATATTATAAAATAATATTAATTGATAAATTAACAAAAAAAAAAAAAAAAAAACACTCCGTAATCCCTTTTCTTACCACAAAATAATCATTTTCTTAATTTACGTATATATTTTATTTTCTCCCTGTAAATCATCACACTTTGTACTGCCCCCAATTAAATTAATAATTAAATATTTTTTTTTTAATTTTTAATTTTTTTATTTTTCGTTACTCAATTAAAAACTATAGAAAAAATAATATTGTGGTAATAATCGATAGATGTAACGATTAGGGTAGAGTTTTTAACATAGTAGAGTAGCATTAATTAGACACGAGGAATTGAAAAATAATTATGGAAATTATTATCGTAATTACGAGACCGCTGAAAATTTTTATTTCTTATTTTCTTGTTTCTTAATTTAATTAATTAAATACTATAATTAATAATTGTAATTGATATTTGCGTAAATAATATTTTTTCCGAAGCCGGGGTGATCTCAAAATAAAGTAAAAATTAATTAATTAGTTAAAAAAAAAAAAAAAAATTATAGTATGTGAGAAATGAATGCAAGCGAGGTTGTCTTCATCGACAATATTTACCTTCTCAAAAAAAAAAAAAAAAAAAAAAATTACAATCAATAATAAACGCATAATTCTTCCACATATTTTGCGGCACTGGTGCCGAATGTTTCCTTATTCAGTATTTTATTATATTTAATTAATTTCTTTTCATTCTGTTTGTATATGCATGCAACCACCGTTTAGCAGTAAAATATCATTACTTGAACAGCTACCGAAATGCTGTATTTCATACTTATTCACATTGCATTATTTATCTCAAGCAAAAATAAATTTTATAATGATAATTATTAATATTAATTAATAATTTGTTTTTTGTTTTTTTCTTTTATATGCTTAGTTTTCTTTTTGTCTTAAAATCAATTAATCATAAATATTGTTTTCTTTTGTATACATTTATATAGACGAATTTGTTATAAGTCGAGCATAATATACAAATTATAAATTTCCCACGTAAAGAAAAAAAAAATATTTTAGTATAAGTTTCCAAGGGTTCGTACGATACATGTGCGATTGTTAATAAATATTTTTTTTTTACCCTATTTGAGTGATTTCGCATCGATCATCTATCAAGTATTAAATTATTTATACTATTTTTATTCTTTTTGTTTTATCGGATAACAAGTGAAAAATTAATAATCAATTTATTTTATTTTATAATTAATTACTATTATAACGATTAATGCTTTTTTTCTTGGCATAACATTTTAAAAATTATATTTTCGGAATGAACATTCAATTATCTTTTTCTTACAACGAATTGATGATAAAAAAGAAAAAAAAATAGTTTAACAAAGGATATTTAGAAAATAATATAAAGTAATAATCAGAACAATTAACAAACGGAACAAGAGTGTTAATATCTAATTAATAATTATTTAAACGCAATTAATAAGAATGATTAACAAATTGAAATATATAATTATATACGCGGTATTGGAAAATCTGTGGAACAAAAATATGAAACATTTAGTTAATAATTATTATTTTTTTTTTTTTTTTTTTTTTTTTTTGTAGCTTTTTGATTATTTTTTTTACACAAAAAAATAATAAATAAATAAAAAAAAACCTGCAACAACTATTTTAAGTTATATTAATATCAATAAAATAATGGTCCACAGTAATTATTTGAAATAAAATTAATATAATATATAAAATTGTATTATAATTGATGAGGTAGTGGACGCGTTACAGTAAGTTAAGTTTAAATACCTTGTTACGGCAAATGTTGAGTAATTATTGTTATTATTATTTTTTTTTTATCAATACAACTACTTGAGATTATTGTTTCTCAATTAATACATTACAAATCACGCCACTCATTACTGAATTAATTTATATTCTGTACTTAACTTTAATCACGAACCAAATTATTTTGGGATTTAGTATTAAGCTTGCATTTTATTTTAATGTTTTTTTCAACTCCTTGAATTTCAATAATTCATTTTGCAAGATAAAATTTAAGAAAGCGCACGCATTTATCCAATAATGATTGCATAGCTTTTTATGTGCAAAAGTTATTAATTATGAATTGTATGTAATATTGGCTATGTATAAATATATATATATATATATATATATATATATATATATATATATGTATATGATATATATGTATATATATACTTATAGAGTTATGATTTGTATTTTGCGGAGAATATATCTTTGTGTAAATAAACAGTTATTATTATTATTATTATACCCGCACGCTTTTTTCATAATGCCCATTATTGGCAACAATAAGATAATAATAATAGTAATAATAATAATAATAATAATAATAATAATAATAATAATAATAATAATAATAATAATAATAATAATAATGATAATATATTACGATGCGATAATATATTTCGATTCTAGCAACATATTACTTAACTATTATTTATGTAAGTTTTTTTTTCTATTTCATTATCTATTTACTTAGTAAAGTCACCTTATTTTGAATATATATGCAATAACTGATATATCTATTATCTTATTAGTGTTTATCACTTGAAATCATTTATATAACAATGCCCAACTGTTTACGATAAGGCCCACGATTTATTTACCGTGTACTACTTCTCTGTTTTATCATGTTCTTCTGATACTACTTGTTGTTTTTTTCTACCCCTTAATAATACTAAAGCCCAAAATATTTCGTCTATCAAGACAATTGTTTTTTTTTTTTTGTCTTATAGCTGTTGATAAAAACTTTACGCGTTATTATATATCATTTAAATCTTATCTTTCATTTTACCTTTTATAAACAACAACAATAATGATGTAAATTTAATAATTGGTCATAAACGCGAAAATATTTTTAATGTTTTTTTTTTTTTTTTTTTTTTTTTTTTTTTTTTTTTTACATTATTTTTTATAATAATCACTATTATAACTTGTTTGTTTTTTTTTTTTCTTTTCTTTTTAATGCCTATTATTATTTATTAATATTTAATATTATGAATAAATTATTCATTATCGGTTGGATTATTAATAATATTATTATCATTATATAATTATAAACACAGGTAAATGCTGAAAATTTTAATTTAAATATTATAGATAATCGATTTTTTTTTAAATACTTCCATATTATCAATGTATACATAGTATACGTATCATGCCTGGTTTAATTTTATTTTATAATGCTTGGAAGATGTTTTACTTTTTTTTTTTATTATGAACACTTATTAATAGTTTTAATTATTTAAATGATTAAATGCATTGTTAAGATAATATATGACGTTAAAATAATGTAATTTTATACGCGGGAAAATTACCATTACTCGACTAATTTTTTTGTTATAAATACGTGTGCACTAATTTTTTTTTCTTCCTTATTAATAACTCATAAGTTATTTTCACGGTTTTTTTTTCTCAGTGATTCGCGTAGCTGTTACGCATTATTGGTATATTTAGTTCGTCTCTGTAGCATCTTGTTTATTAATTAGTTGCTCATACATTAATTATTTTAAAACAATTAAAAAATAAACAATAAAACAACTATTACAGTTGTAATTATTGTTGCATGTATTTTTTTTTAATGATAAATGGAATGAGCTTTTAGTGTACGTCTCAGTTAATATCTCTTTTGAGTAACACACAATTACAATCTTTGCGCGATTAAATACTTTAGATACTAACATTTAAGATTTAGAGATTACTCGATTTTGTACATTTATCCGTGGTATCTTTATCACTTATCATATTTTTCTCCCCTTTATTCATTTTTTTTTTTTTCATCTGACACTGAACCACACTTAATAATATTCTTATTAAAATTATTAATATTAATAATTTCTCTGCATTTTTTTTTTTCTCTTACTTTGTTTGATTTGTACATTTTTTTTCTACCCTTCGAGCATACGAGCGAGTCTCACGTGCGCAACATTATACAATAAGTTTCTCATTTATTATTTTTGTTTTAGTATTTCCGAACTTTACTATTTATTTATTTTTTAATTAAAAATTTTTTTTTCTTTGTCCCTTTTTCTTACCACTCTTAGCGTTATTTAGAGCTGGAGTTAAAATTAACATGTGTTAATGTTTGATGTGAATATGTTAACGTCAAAATAATTATTTTTAAACTCATTTTGATGTTGATACTTGAAGTTTTATCGTTCTTCACTATTATTTATTTTTCGTTAATTATTTTTTACTTCAAGTAATTAAATAATTAAATTTAATAATATTGTTTTTTTGTTTTAATATTTTGCGCGACAGTGAATTGCTATTTGGTCCATATGTCTTCATAATTATTATTATTTTTCGTCACTACTGTAGAGCTTCAGAATTGTGAGCGAGCAACGAAGTTGTAAAAATTATTTTTTTATTATTAAAAATTAATTTTTAATTCGAATTTATTTAAGAAATTAATTATAATAATGAATGTTTATTAATTATCCAGAAGCTATTTAACTATTTCCAAGATTTTTTTTTTTTTTTTTTTTTTAATAATTAAATTTTAAAGGAAACGTGAGTGCTATTAAATCAGTTTTTTAATATTGTGTGATAAAAAATGTAAAAGAGTGTTATCAATCTGGTTATTTTTTTTCCTGTCATACTTTTTTTTATGTTAGATAAATGTATAGTGTCACTGTTGAAATAGTTAATAATGTTATATTTCAAGTAAATTTATTTATTCAAGATTCAAATTTATGACTGGAAATATAGGAATAAGTGCCATTTTTAAATTTCATGATAATCTGATTTATAAATTAATTATTTGTACTCTATATTTCTTTTATATGATTTATTAATTGGCACGTTTCATTTTTTTATAATTAAATTTTTTTTTTTGCAATTACGGTTATTATTAATTATTATAAATATTTACGCATGATAAATAATCACGAAGTGGTTGAAGAGGGAGGCCGTGTTTAATTTAAAAAAATTGTAAGAATGTTTCATACCACATAAAACTGTGAATTAAAACGTTCAAATTTAATTAATTAATATGGTGATACGGTCTCCCTGCGACCTGACCACCGCCGTATTTTTTAAAAATATATTAAATATATCATACAATGTAACGCAATATAGATAACTGCCTACAACATTAATTATCTCTTTTACTTTTATTTATCTCATCTTTGATTAACTCACTCACGAAATTACCTTGTCCGACTTAATATTCGAATATTAATTATTTATTTATTTATTTTTTTATTTTTATTAATTATATTAAAAATTTCAACTTTTTTTTTTTCTTTACTTATTATCAACTTTATCATTCCTTAATATCGTTAAAATTTTCTAAGTTATTAAAACATGTAACAAAAAAAAAAAATTGATAAAGGAAAGTACTTAGATCTCCTCCAACAATGTATCAAAAATAAACTTATACTCTTATTTTTTCTTCTCTAACTTTGTCAATTAATTCTCTCCTATTCTCTTAAATTTATGCTTTTACCTACGATCTTTATTTGAAACAAATAAAATAATAATAATAATAATAATAATAATAATAATAATAATAATAATAATAATAATAATAATAATAATAATAATAATAATAATAATAATAATAATAATAATAATAATGATAATAAAAGAAAATAAAATAAAGAATTTTCGTAAACTTCGTTCTCTATCATCCGCTCAAACCTACCTATCATTCTTCGAGGAATTTATAAAAAATATCGTCAACAGAAAATTATTTATTCGAACTCTTAAACGATATTTATTTTATATTTAATAATTCCCGAATTCGATAAATATAATAGAACGTACATACTTTCCAAATTTAATCGATGATACGCAAACACAGCTCTATACTTTAATTTTAAACTCGTATTTTTTTTTTTTTTGTACTAAAATGCCTATTAAATACCGAGAATTTATGATTATACAACAATTTTTAAATTTTTATTAACAAATAAGAAAATAAAAAATTATTAATTGTTGTCATGTCGCGAGATTCATTTATCGAAGTATATTACGATAAATAAATAAACATTGTCCTCTTATTTAAACAGGCTTTAATTATATGTTTCACTGTAGATAAATAAACAAATAAATCATCATGAATGAAACTATTAAATAATTTAAAAAAAAATAAATAATTCAATTATTGTATTGAAATTATTCAATTTGTACTAGAATATTTATTATTTTTTTAAATTATACTCCAAAGAAATGATTGCACATTTATGGAATTACTTTCAGACATGATGATGCAGAATTGTCAGTCCGATAGTAAGTGATTTTTGAGGCTTTTTTTTTATTTTAAACCTCAAATCACAAATCTAAGAAAATCTCAGTTGTCGAAATTCTTTCAGTTTTTTACAATCATATAAAATAAGATTGCAGTTTTCTTATATGTTAAATGTATAGATTGTTATATCTATAGCATTGAAGTAATTGTGTATTAGTTTTCCACATTATAAAAACTGTGAAAATTATAAAAAGATAGTGAGGACCCCCATAGCCCACGACGATTTATTTTTCTCTTTGATTTACTAATTATTTATTATTATTTTTTTAATTATAATTCATTTGGGTATTTTACCCTCATACACTATTCTTGTATCATTGTTATTATTATTATTTTTTTTTTTTTTTCATCAAGAATTTACGTATTAATCAATAACTTATTAATTAATATTCATCAATCAGTCAACATACGCACACTCACACAATACTACACTCATGGTAAAGTAAAAATCCCTGAAAATGTTTTGTGTCTCTTTGCAATTATGTATATTTTTTATTTATTTTAAATATTACTTATTATTATTATTATTATTATTATTATTATTATTATTATTATTATTATTATTATTATTATTATTATTATTATTATTATTATTATTATTATTATTATTATAATTATTATTATTATTATTATTATTATTATTATTATTATTATTATTATTATTATTATTATTATTATTATTATTATTATTATTATTATTATTATTATTATTATTATTATTAATCGCTTGATCACTTTCTGTACTCAAACTTTTATAAACTGAGTCCGTTAAATATAACTGTTGTTAATAATAAATTTAACAATCATATTGAATAAAAATTTATTCGATTGTTAGATTAATAGAATAGCCGAGCGGCTCTTATTATGGAACTTGAGGCGATTTTTTTAGTTTATTTTTAATATTTGAGCCCACTACGTGTAACATACAAGCAACACGTATTTTTACTTCACTAATAATACGAAAAAAATCATAAACGTTTCTTTGGTATTACGGTGCAAATCGGGCGTTGCCTAAAAGCTCCTTAGCTCGTTTAAAATAGTAAAATGTTGTCTTTTTTTTTTTTTTTATTTTTTAAATTATACAACTTAACTGCGTAATTCTATCTGTTCTTTTCTTTAAATTTATTATCGCTCTTAAGTTTGCGCAAACTTTTATTGAAATTTAATGATTATAATAAAACTGCAATAACTAATTTATCATTTTTGTTATGTATAAAAAGAAAAAAAAATAATAAACAATTGTAAAACAAACGATTTTATCTGGATTACCAGAATTGGTAAAAGTAATAATAATAATAATAATAGTGGTAGCAATTATTAGTAGTAACATAATTGTGTAATCGTTAATTAACTTCTTTGTATAACATTATTATTATTATTATTAATATTATTATTATAACTTTAATATTAGGTAGACTTTAATTAGTTGGTTTATTATTTCTCATTTCACTCTGCTCTATCTTATTAAATCTTTAATCGTAATGAATGAGGTAATAAGGTTGTGTGTGTTTTCCATCATTTTCAACGTTTCGTCGGCGACGTGAATATCATTATTATTATTTTCTTTCTTTTTGTCATTATTTTGACAAATTTATCGCACAATTACTTGAATAATAAACGATCTTATAAATTATACAATAATATTGATACGACTTAATTCACGCCTACACTCACTTACTAAACAATTGCATTGATATAATCTCAAATTTACGATTATTGTATCTAGGATTAATGACTACCAGAGCCATGTGTCGTAAAACATTTACACATTATGATCATCTAAGATCAATAAAAAATCAATAAAAAAAATAATAATAATAATATTAATAAAGAAAAAAAAAACATTTAGCACGTGAGTTTGATAAAAAAAACGATTTATTTTAGAATAAAATTCCGAAAATTAATCAAACTCACGGCATGATAACCAATTAATTGTCGTAATATTGAGATTTTATTAATACTTAATATAAATTGTTTAAGTGAGTTAATTACGAGGAATTATGAAACCAACGAGGCCGATTGAAGCGTAATTTAAGGTGACGTTGGTTGGCCATCTGGTGTAACTTGATCAACGTTACTGATTTTGTTGTGGCTGTTGCTGTTGATTTAATGGTGAAGAGCTTTGTGGCGAAGATGTCTGCGATTGTTGCTGAGACTGTTGTTGCGTAGGTTGCTGCTGCTGTTGTTGTTGAGACTGAGATGCCGAGCTACCTTGCTGAGATGTTGCACTTCCATCTCTTCGGGTACGGACGCCGCCTTCCTGGCTACTTCCACGACCAGCGCGTACGCCAGTTCCAGTTGGCCCGCTTCCTGGAACAACTGATTGGAGGACCATTGCTCTAATTCTTCGTTGGGCCGACTAAAAATAAATAAATAATTATTATTAAACTAATATTTATAATTGTGTGTGTTTTATTTCATTTATTTTATTTTTTTTTTTTTTTCCTTTACCTGAACGGAGAAAAATGGTCCGATAATGTGAACGGTAGTTTCTTCATCAGCTGCTGCCGGTGTTGTTTGTTGTTCTGAAAGTTTAATTACACTTCCAGTAACCCGTTGTAGTTCTCTTACATTTTGACCACCTTTCCCAATAATACGGCCAACTTGGGCACTTGGTACTAATATTTCAATTGTCAACCTCACGTCTTCAGTTCCTGCTACAAAACCTTCTTCGCGCATCTTTTCAAAAATCAAATACTGAGCCTGAAATAAAAAAAAAAAAAAAAAAAAAGTTATTTTTACATCTCATTGATTTTTTTACTTTAATTAAGAAACAATATATTTAAATTACTAAATTAAATTACAAAAAAAAAAAAAAAAAAATTGTTGGAGAGGTACGGGGGTTAAATTGTAAATTTTGATTACGAACTAACCACAGGAAACTCTTCTTTTTATTTCCCTGCACGTATCAAGGTAATGCCTGTATAATCGCCATCACCCCAAACCGGCAGGATTTGTTTGTTAGTAATGTTTTTATAAATTTATAACCATGAAAAATTAAAACCTGTTATTTAACTGTTAAGGGGATTCGAACCCACTTACCCGTTATTACTAGACTCTTACCTTGTCCACATGGCCAATAACATCTTACAAATATTTACATTTTAGACTTTCATATTAACGTATACTGAACTTGAACAGAACTACTGACATCTAGCGGTTATTCTAAGTATCACATTTGTCAGCGTGTAATTTAAAAAAATAATTAAAAAAAAAAAAAATACTAACTTTCCATTGAGACTCTGGTGAACCGACAATAGTGACTTTTCGTTCAGTTTGTTGATCAGCAGGCTTTTCCTGTTCTAAAGGAGCAATTTTAACACTTGCACCAGAAAATCTAATTATATTCCTGATGTGTGATCCTTTGGTACCGATAATTGCTCCCACACTATTATTAGGAATGTACAAGAAAGTTGTTTCTTGAGCTTCACTAGCTGGTACTCCTTGTTGAGGTGGTAAACTTCCTTGATAAGGATACGGCGCAGGTCCAGAACCATAAAGCCCTGGTCCACGTGAGCTATAACCCATACCCGCTGTAGACATCATCGCCATAGGATGAAGACCTGGAAACATCATGCTTTGGGGCTGTTGAAAAAAAAAAAAAATATGATAATTAATTAATTAAATTTATTAGATAAATAACTATTTGAATAATAATATTTGAGATAATTACAGCCATTGCTTGAAGATCATTTTCATAGCTTTGACGAAGTTTACTGGAGATCATTGACTCGGCCTTGCTCATGTTGTCAATAGTACCCTTGACCGTGATAATACGCTCCAAGTTAAAGCTATTGATGTCATTTATGCTACTAACAGTTATCTTTGTGTCAGTATCCATCATTATTCTTTTTATTGTATTACCCCCTTTGCCAATAATACGACCAATCAAATTATTGTGTGCAAGGATTTTCAATGTAATTTCTCTGTAATAATAAATTATTATTTTAATTATAAAAAAAAAAAAAAAAATTAATTATTATAATTACATACCCTTTGTTGGTATTATTAGCTTCTTGTTGCATAACTTCCAATATTTTTTTACAAGCATTTGTACAATTTTCAGGGTTACCGTAGATAGTAATTGCTTTTTCCAAAGAACCAACATTATCTTTGCGATGAACATCAACTCTAGCACGTGTCATCTGTGTAATTTGACGTATGGTAGAACCTTGACGTCCGATTATAGCACCAACCATATCAGACTGCACCAAAATACGCAGTGGGAAATCTGTCTGACGACCGGAACCTGGTAAACCAGAGAAAGCTACACCACTACGCTGGCTACGTGCTCTTCGTCGGCTTTCTGCGCTCGACATTTCCACTTTTATCGGATTTCCGTCGTACTCATAGCCATTCAACTGATTCACAGCCCTAAATTTAATAATAATAATTTTTTTTTTCTTTTTTTAAGCGTTTAATTACTTTATTTAAATTTATTAATAGTCCATTTGACTATTGATAAATTTATTTTCTTATATTTTAATAATCTAAATAAAATAAACTAGAAAAATTTATATTGAGAAATGAGGAGACGTTTTTTATGTATGTTCTAATCACTAAAACTACTGAATATACTAACATGAAACTCATTTATTAAGATTCTTCATGTTTTGGAGATGGTTTTAGTATATATTTTATTATCAACATCTTTTCACTAATATTGTTTTAAATTTACAAAAGTATTAAAATTTCTATTAAGTTTTCGCGCTATTTACAAAAAAAATTCAAGCATTAGTTAAAAAAAGAACAAGGTAATTATAATTTCTCTACCGATATAGGTTTTTTAAAAAAAATTATTTATAGTTGTTATTAATTTAAAGTTAAGCGTAATTTGAAAAATTACAGTAAAATCTTCGTGACAAGATAATAAATTGAGTTTTAAAATTTTATAGTCTTAAAAATATTTAACAAATTTCATTAAGGGTATTTTTAGACAGTACCCCCCCCCCCTACTTTTGAAAATACTACTCTCTAAAAATGAATTAGTGAAATTCTCGCGAACCAGTGGATAGTCACTATTTCTACAGCTATAAGTATACCACTAATTGAACCAGTGGTATACTTATAGCTGGTTCCCAGTGAATATTCACTAATTTGAAAAAATTTCACTGATTCATTTTTAGAGAGTAAATGACTTTCATAACCGTTCAACTTCATAACCGTATTAAAATTTAATTAATTAATTAAAAAAAAGTTATCAAACATTAATTGAAAAAAGAATAACATAATTATAATTTCAGCAAGATGTAGATTTAAAAAAAAATAACTTTCTTAAAATGAATCAGTGAAAAAGCTCTTAAAAAGCTAATTTAAAACAACTGTAAGTATTATTTTTTAAATCTATATCCTAGCAAAATTATAATTACGTTGCCCTTTTTTTTCAATGGGTGTCTTAATTTTTTTTAATTAATTAATCAAATTCAGCAATAAAGTTATAATAGTTGAAAGTCATTGGACATATTTAAAAAGTGGAGGCTATTGTCCAAACCTGAATATACTTATTGTCTGATGCGTGCGCTTATTACGAAAACTACTAAATACATTCACATAAACCTATATCATAAGATTTAATAAATTCTGAAGAGGGTTTCTTTTCATGTATTTTCTGTTTTCAATATCCTATTGATAGTGTTTTTCTTTTACTCTCAAAAAATAACGAGCTGTGTCATGTTTTCTGTACAAATAAAGAAGTGACTCTTTTTCTACATCATAAATCGTAAAAACTAACAAATATTTTTCATATAGATCTTACTATGTGAGTAAGAAGTTAGAAAAATTTATTGAGAAATTTTTTTTTTATTTGTTTTATATGTTTAAGTTTTAAAAAAAAATCGTTTTCATTATAAGAAAAAATTAAAGTTACGGCACTAGCGCAAAAGGCGAGGGAATTACTAGTATTTTTTCATATAAATTCAAAAATTTTCTAGATACTAAATTGATTATTGAATTTGAAAATTTTATAAATTAGTTGTAATAAAAGTATATAACTTAGTAAATAAACTCACTGCTGTGCTAACTCTTGAGTCTCATAGCTGAGGAGTAAGGTTTGCGTATTTGGATCACGAGATGGTACTTTCTCAACGTTTTGCACCTGTCCGTATGTCGAGAACAGGAGCTCGACGTCCTCAAATCTGGCGTGAGCTGGCAGATTGCTGATTAGAACTTTAGCCCCAGAGCCGCTACTAATTAAAAGGAAAATAAAAAAAAATAATTAATTGATTATTTATAATATTATAAAATATTATTATATTATTAATATTAATATATATAATAGATTTTATTTATTTTTTAATGAATATTTCATTATCTTAAAATTAAATTCATTCAAAATTATTTGGCGCGAAAACTTCGATTTAATAATAAATTAATATATTTTTATGTTTTTTTTTTTTTTATGTAAAAAACTATGTTTTTTATCATTGCGTTTGGAGTAGAAGTTGAAGATGATCAAAAGGTTTAAAAAAAAAAAAGGGTTAGAGCTAAAAAAAATTATTTTAGCTGTGAAATATATAGATGAATAAATTTATCTTTAAAGTTAGAAATGCACATGATTGCCAATTAATTATTTTAACAATTTTTTTTTTTTGTTATTAGTTAATTATTGATTAAATAAATTGAATTAACATTAATTAAAAATAACTATCAGAAAATAATCAAAATCAATAAATAAAATTAAAAAGAAAGCGAGTTAATAAAAACGAGGTAAAAAATTGTAAATTATAAATATTCCGTTTTTTTTTTTCAATTTTTTTTTTTTATACTGAAAGTATATATATATATATACTTTCAGTATACCCTATTCTCTCTTATGCGCACCTAATTTTATTTTACTCCATTTCTTAAATGTAAAAATATTACGGTTATTTTGGTATCGGTTTTTTTTTTCTGCGTTCACTTTATTACATAGATATTTCTATTACGTTTATTTTGTCGTCGGATGACTAATTGAAGTACCCATAATACTTGCATCGATAATAAAAATAAATTTTTTTTAAGGCGTGAGGGCATATAATAAATTTTTTCATAGATTCTTTTTTGGACTAGAAATGAAAAAAATTATAAATAAATAAATATACATTTATCTGAAACTTTAATAATTAATTATGAATTACTAACTCTATAATTCTTAAAAGGAATAAATAAAATAAAAAAAAAATTAGATTTAGAATATTCTGAATAGTGGCATCGAAAATGTTTTAGGAGAAGCTTTTATTCACTTTATTCTCTAACAGTGATGTGAATGAATGCAGAGAAGATGGAGAAAAAGGCGGAAAAAAATAAATAAGTAGGGTAGAAGCGATTTCCAGGCCATACTAGATAAGGCTACGGGAGAATACTTTTACTTTTATACGAATCGATTTTTTTAATTTGCTGCGTTACAATTCAGTAATTCTGTCCCGGTCGTATACTAGACTTTTATTTTTAATTTTGTTAAATTTTTTTAAAAATAAATTTTATTCATGTGATTCAACGATGATTAGAATAATCTTTATTAGATAACAGTCAATAATGAGTTATCTTAAATAAAAAAGCCATTAATACGTTTGTAATCATTATCGTATTCAATATTGGAGGATGTGATTAAAATTTCATTATGTGTTTAATCTAACAAATGATAATTTGTTCGTTTTATTTCATTAAATTGTAATTGAGTCATTTTAATTATCTATTACATTAAAAATAAACGAAAAAATAATTAATTTGTCATAGGTTTTTTTTTTTTAACTTTATTTTATTTTTTAATAACGTCATCATATTTTTTATTACAATTCATTTACAGTAAATATTAAAATTAATAGAAACTTTAGTTAGATCCTTTATCAAGGATTCCCTTACTAAAATTTTTTTATTTTTTTTTTGTAAAAATTGAAAATTAAAATATAGAGAAACTCGGGGCAAAATGGACACTGTTATCAAAACAAAAAAAAATCGTTTTTCATTGAACAATCCTTCGTTAAAAGTTTTACAAAAACTCAGGCAAGCTGAATAACCTACTCTCTTAAAATGAACCAGTGAAATTCCACTGATTCAACCAGTGAACTTTTAGTCACTGGTTGAACCAGTGAATTTCACTGGTTTCAACCAGTGAACTAAAAATATGTAAGCGCGCGGGTACAGCAGCATCCTGTACATGAGTGTATTTAGGTGTTTTATTGTGTCAACAAGTTAGTAATATTTATTTATTATCTTTATGGAATATATCAACTAAGTTTTATATAACGATAATAATTATATGAGACAATTTTTACAGAGTGTAAAAATAAATAACTTTGAAGTTACTTCAATAGCTAGGAGCTAACCTCAATCAAGGATAACATTTTAAAATTAAATGTTAACTAAATAATTTATAATCATATGTAATTAGTATTAAGACTCTTTTAGTTCACTTTGTTTTTAAATAAACGTTTATAATAAATAAAATTAAGTGGAATTCACTGGTTCAACCAGTGAGCTAAGCGATCATCTTAGTCCACTGGTTGAATCAGTGAATCGAGCGATCACTGGTTCAACCAGTGAAATCCACTGATTCAATCAGTGGATTTCACTGAAGAACCAGTGAAATTTCACTAGTTCATTTTAAGAGAGTAGGTAATGCAGCCGCTCTAAAATTTTTTGTTAAAAAGATTTTTCAATGCTTCAGGTTTTTCGAGGTCTTTCAAGCTTTGTTCACGAAATTTCTTAAATTTAATCAATTATATTATGTGCTATCTAGGACAAATAATACGAATTTTTATTTTTGAACGTTATTTGTTGTTTCTCTTAAACGAATTGACCGATTAAGATAGTTCTTTTAATTATCGACGCGGGTCATTGTGTTGTAGAGCGGATTGGATTTTGGAATCGACTGGTTCATTGTTTTCAAAGATATTCGAAAAAAAAAAACGTTTTTTACGATTTCTTTCTCAAACGATATATCGCGAGCAAATTAACTGATTGTGATGGTTCTTTCGGCAATCGACGAGTTTTTTATTGATTTCTAGAACTGAATTTACTTCTCGTCTTACCCGAATTCGGTGTTGAAATTTGAACAGAAATTTTATGGTGGAATTCCAACACATAGTCTGTGCTAAAAAAATAACAATAATTTTGTGTGGACCGTTTTTAACACACAGATTGTGTTGATTTTAATACAATATTTTTTACTGTGCACAGCAAAAAATATTGTGAATCTGTGTTAAAAATGGTCCGTGTTAAATTTTTTGTGCTGATTATTTTGTGTCAAATCAACACAATTCTCTGTGTTACTTTAAAATTTTTAATCGATCTACTATTCAACACTTTGAAAGTGTTACCTAGTACAAAAACCGATATTATCAACATTTATTAAGTGTTACTTTCGAATCGACACAAAAAAAGTGTTGAAGCGACAGTTGAATTGTGTTAAAAAATGTCTTTCTTACACGGAGAAAAAAAAACAGTAACCATTGCTGTGCAGAACAGTAATCCAGTCAATGAGCGTGTTAGGGCAAAAAATTAAGTATAGTAAAAGTATATTTTACTATACTTATATACATTCAATTGACTGGATTACTGTTCTGCGCAGTAATGGTTACTGTTCTTTTTTCTCCGTGTTCTATTCACGCGGGAAACGCCATTAAGCATCAGTTCTGCTTGGTTAGTTATTATTTTTGTGACATTGGTGTTATTTATTTTTCATTGGACATAAAAAAATTAAGTTGACAAAGTTCATGATTCGTATAGTTTAAAAAAAGAAAAAAAAAATATTTAAAAAATTACATCTGTTGCTTTTTTACTTTTCTACATGCGCATATTTTTATTTTTTTTCATAATTGATTTTAACACAATATTTTTTACTGTGTGCATCTGATGAAACTTAGTTTTTTGAAAATCAGGGTGAAAACAATAACTTACGGAATTTTTTGAAAGTAGTCGATGTTCATAGCGGGAAATTTAAAAATCGTATTTAAACAAAACATAATATTTTTTTTACCTCGGTTTTCTCTAATTATTAAAAAAAGTTAATTATCTGATTACAAGTTTATAAGTTGATATAATTTTATGAATTATTTCTAAATTAATAAAATAAAAATATTATTTTTAAAAATTGTGTAAAAAGACAACAAAAAAGTTTTACAACTAATGGAAGGTATCGAGGGAGAGAGTGAGAGATTTTTATTCTGAAAAGAGAAAGAAAGAGAGGAGGGTACAAAGTGAACCAATAGTATGCATATGGCAAGAGGTTCTTTGTTTCGTGTACCTATACAAATTTTTGATGGTAATATTGAGTGCCCATCAGAAGGTTCAGGGGGGATGTAGAGAAGGTATCGGCACTGATGCACATCCATTGATAATACTGATTTTGTCTGAAGTTTTTTGTAGCTATCCCACTACATACACATATTAAAAAATTTTTTCTTCTATTTTTTTTCATTTTATTTCTAAATCAAACAATTATTTTTTTTAAATCTTTCTATCAAAATAATAATAAAAAAAATAACAAAAAATTTTATAAATAATATCGACTATTAATAAACGTATGAGAAAAAAATAATACTAAATTAAAAAAAAAAAAAATTTATAGAGGCCAGACAGAAAAAGGAAGTAAAGCCTATAGTTGTTTGGTGTCGCGTCGTCAGGCGCTCACGGCGTCGCGAGAATCGATTTTAAAAAGGGAAAGTGGCGTGTGTGGGCTTGACAAGCAGCCGTGCGTACGGAGGAACTTAACGGTGTAGCGCGAATATAAAGGTGCTTGCTGTTGCACTCAAGCTTAAGCGCCGGCGTCTGATGAACTTTTTACAAATTATAAACAAAACAAAACAAAATAAAAAAAAAAAAAAAACAAAGAAAATCTTGCCCACCTATTGTATATATGCACTCGATAAATTCTGTCTTGTACCGGTATTTTTATCCAATACATAATTTGGGCAATATATTCATATTTTGATAAAAGTTATATCAATAGAAAAATTGAAGCATAGTAATTTAAATTAATTATTATATCTTAGATCAAGTCATAAAAAGTTGAATTTAATTAAAGCACATAGTAAAGACAATGTGAATACGCCATTATAATAATGAGTTAAATTGATAGTTGTTATTATCATTATTATTTATCAATATCATTAACAAGTATAAGTATTTCGACATATTCTGTTCTACATTTTTCTTTATGTAAATTCTTATCTCCCTTTCAGTAATACACCGGTAGGATATGTGTACTTTTTCTTGCAGTTATATTAAAACAAAGATGTTGAAATATAATAATAATTTAAATGTTAATAAGGATTCAGTCACTATATACATTTATGTAATTTCTTTTTATAGCGGAAAGAAAGTTCAAGTGGAAAATTGATAAATAAAACAATTATGAGCAACAGCAAATCTACAAAGACAATTATTAGTTAGAGTATATATTGTCGTTAGTCGTCATAATTAGTAGTAAGTCGTATATTATTTTTGTAAATCTTACAGAAGAGCCAAATAAAGTAAACAAGTAATTTTAAAAATTTTTAAGGTATTGATTTCCTCAAATTTTTTTACCCGGGAAAAAATAATTTAGATTTGCGGAGATCAGATATGAATCCGGTATTCTAGTAAGATCTAATTTTATGTATGTCTACATAAATCGTATAGTAGATCTATTGATATCAATGTAAAATTAAAATTTCACAAAATAAGATTTATGGGCTCATCCAAAAATGCAATAGCTAAATATAGCAATAGCGCGATAATATAAAAATTTTAGAAAATTAAATTTTCAACAGATCTTAAGTTTTTCGAGTATTTGAAACTTATTTTTATTATTTATAATTTAAAAAATAATACTCTATAGTGCCTATGTGAGCGTGTTCGTGTAAGTAAAAGTTTTTAGAGAGATGTAAAAAAAAAAATAAATTATTTTATCGTTTAAACTTTTAATATTTTCACGCCATTTTCGTCAAACTATTATAATTTAAAAATTATAATAAACTCCTACCAAGCATAAACAATGCGTATTACAACGGTTGCTAACGGTAAATAGTAAAAATAAGTTTTTTTTTAAATCTATAATTTAACAGTTTGCTTATGAGAACGACATAATAAAAAAAAAAAAAATTTTATATTTAAAATAATTTATAAGTGTGTAATGACGTTAATAATTCTCACAATATATTTATAGTTTATCAGTATGTGCCTAGCTGTTATTTATTTTTCTTTTGTTTATATCAGTAGAGTTATTTTTTTTATATACAAGAGTATCTGTCGTTTGTACAGCTGTTGAGGTTGACAATTTAACGAACGAAAAACGGTTTCTCAGTTTAGTCATGTATATATATACATATATATATATATATATATATATATATATATATATATATATATATATAAACTTGTCCAGTTATCAGAATTATTGAATATGTTATATGCGGGCAAGTCAGTTAAGTAGATGTATTATTAAAAATGACTCATTGTTACAACCTGCTTGGAATTATATTTACATTGTTTGAAAGATGACGTGTCTATAATCCCTTACATTCATTCACCATATTATAGAAAAACAAAAACAAATTCTATAACTATTATATATAACAATGAAAAAAAAATCATACTATAAGTAGTTTTTTCTTTGTCAAATATCGATGCAAGTATTTCCGTGAGAATTTCAGGGTGATCAAGATCATTAAATAGGATACAATTTTCTGGATGAATATGACCCTCGTCGTTGACCCAAGTTAGGTTGACAAAATTTTAAACCGCTCCAAATTTTAAATTGAAGAATTTAAATTTCACTTTATAATTAATTTTGTCATCGATAAAATTTATATTTATGTACAGTTATAATAATTTTATTTTTGACTTATTTAATAAATATAAACTAACGACTAACAACTTAAATAATTCTTATTATAGTTTCACGTTGAAAAAATTTTTAAAATAGTCAATATAATACGTAGATTGAATTTTATTAATCAAACAGCATGTCTCAGACAAACATCGACGTGAATAAAAAATAACAAAGAGGGAAGACGCGTTCGTTTTCGGACGTTCTTCGACTTTGGGGAACTTCCAATGGGGGTCAGAGTTTATAATTACTACATAATTATTGAAATAAATATAATTGAGAGTTACTAATGAGTAATGAGATTGAATTATTTACTTAATAACTTTTTTTTGTTGGCTTTTATTCTTATTTAACACATGTAATAAGACTAAAAATCCATATGATTTGTGATCCTTTGCGTCTTGTTTATTTGTTATTGTTCTACTTCGACTTGAGTCGTAATATCAAGTCAGACTCTGACCTTAATTTATTTAATTTTTTTTTTTACACAAAAATAAACTAGCAAGAATTCAAAATTATATACCAATCAGTATGAATGAAATTTATTACATTCAATAACGTCGTTGCTCAGTATTATCACCAGTGTAACCGCGATACGTCCTGTTGTGATCGCGATTAATAGTTATATAAAAAACACATGTTTAATATTAATGAAATAAATAAAAATGATAATTATAATTATGTTTTTAAATAAATTTGATATTGAAATTTATGAAAACAATTTAAAACTCAATGGAATTTTTTTTATTAACTTCTGTTTCAAGTTGTTATCACGTCAAGAGTATTTTTATTGAAAAGGAAATAACTTATCTTGAACGCACGTGTTTTTTTATAAAAAAATTTTAAAAATACCAGTAAAGAAGCAAAGTATATTTTAATAAAATAGATCATTATTAATTTGTTTTCACTTATTGACAATCTCAGTTGTATTTCATCCAAACTAATATATATATATATATATATATATATATATATATATATATATATATTTATACATGGACTTAAAAAATAATTCTTACCAGCTCCAGTGGCTTCTTTTAATTATATAATAAATTTTGTTATTCACAAAAACACGGTAAATAAAAAAAAAATCAAATAATTAATTATTTTATTAATATCGATAAAAAAATATTATTTATAACTACTTGCTTACTTATCACATCACTAGTAGCAATAGGTTCATTAACAAACAAAAAAAAAAAAAAGCAGTACATTAACCTCCAGAAAAATCTAGCACTTTGATAGTAATGAGTTTAAGTGAGACCACGTGCTCAGCAACCGATGACGCACCGTGGTTTAATAACTTGTGATTTTATGTTATCGATACTAATCAATTTGACCTCGATTTTTTTTTTGCCTTGTAGACACTTTTAAGTAAACGATATGTGCGATTATGAATAATTAAAGATATTTGAATAAAAAAAATGTATTTAAAAATAAAAATAAATAAAAAAAAAATTTATCATCGAAGACTAATGTAACAACTCAATGAAATAAAGTACAATAAAATTTACACGCGAACCACACAATGTTCCACGGTGTACTAATGCAAAAGTCGCAGCGACGTCTCGTACTAAGGGCTGTACGAGGCACTGGTGCGCCACCACGGCAAATATATATATATATATACCGTCGTTATAATATATATATATATATATATATATATATATATTATAACGACGGTTTATAAATGTGTGTAAGTAACACTGACAGTAATAGTAAGTGCAAGTATAACTAGTCTACATAATAAATAATTATCTTAGTAAATTGTAAGACTAAACGTGTTTATAGTCGAAGATAATTTAATATTATAAAGAATGTTTAACTTATCTTGAACGTACGTGTTTGTTTATAAAATAATTAAAAAAAATATCATTAAAGAACTAGTGTCATTGAAAAAAATTGATCTTTATTAATTTGTTTTCACTTATTGACAATTTCGGTTTTATTCCATCCAAACTAATATATATATATATATATATATATATATATATATATATATATATATATATATATATATATATATATACACATATAAGGCGGCTGAGGCAGCCGTTCGACACGCGCGTGGCTCGGGCGATCACCGAAGTTAAGTAGCATCGAACATGATCACTACTTGGCTGGGTGACCGTTTAGCCACACGTCGGGCTCGAACGAAGGTCTCTGATCGCTAGGCGCGGGATGAAGATCCAGTGATCGGTAAAATGGGAATTTTATCGATCACTGGAGCTTCACCTATATATGGACTTAAAAATGACATATTTCAATATTCAGGCTCGTTGACTTGTATTGATTAATTAGTTACTTGCAATAATTAAAAAAAAAACTTTCAACAAATTAATTAAGTTATTGGTTAAAAAACAAATAATAAGACACTTTTTAACACTGAAAATATTAATTCACGTTTAAAATAAATGTATTAATTATAATGAAGCAAAAAAAAATTATATGGAAGCAATAAAATTTTTTGACATTGGAAAATAATTATTAAAATCAGTCCGTAAAAATTTTTAACCCAGTCATTCATTTTAATTAAATTATCTCAATTATAATAACTTAAAAGCTCATTAATCACTAATAAGAAGTATGTGACACAACGCTCACAAAGGTTTTTTGGTGGTTAGCTTGAGATTTACTCAACTGCGCAAGTTCCACGTTCTTAATCAACACTGTTGCGATCCATCGTATCGTCAATATGACGATACGAATATTTCCAATGACAAAATGATAACCTATTTTGTCAAAATAATTGTATCTTGATAGCAACTTTTCGGAGTATGATTTAAATCAAAAAATAGACTCTCTTTAGAAGATGAACATTGAATAGTTTATTTAACGATACTATAGATCTTTAAAATAAATAAGGATGTTGTTAAATTAAGTATAACATGTAATGCAATAATTAAAAAATGAATAGTTAATTTCACAATAAACTGTTTGACTATACTTTATAAATCGCTTCAATGACAAAATTTTTCTTAGGTCTGCATACAGATATCGTGATATCTGTATACAGATATTTATGATATTTGTGTAGTGGGTGGACGCCGAGTAGTCAGTGGAAATCTATCGAGGGCCAATAGCTAGAACTTATTCACTTCCTTTATTCTCCATGAGCGGGTGGGCAAACGTACGGAATCATCCGGACGAGTTCCTAGGTTTTTATAAATCGTCCGCAACCATGGGGGATAGAATGGCATACTTTACTGCCGTAATACGGAAATGTATTAAAGAATTGTGATATTATTTAATTTGTCGTTGTCGTACAAAGTATAACAATCACGACATACAAAACTTAATGAAAATTGAAGTATGTAAATAATAAATTTTTAAATATTTTATTTTTAAATGAAATTTTATTTGATATTAAGCTTGTTCGTTGTTGATAGTATGTATGCGTTAAAATTTTTAGTGTTTTTTATGCAAATTTGTTGATATTTTTTTTTTTCGGGGACAAAAGATTTATTTATAAAAGAATGTGGTAGATAATATTTATGAAAAGAAGTTATAAACCATCAAATAACTATTCATGAATTATAGGCGGGTGAATGCATCATAATACAGCGAGGGATACTAACACGTTGATGTAATTCTGTATATATATTTTATACTATTGAAAAAAAAGCTCGGTCTTTTGGCTTTTTTTTCCAATGAATTTTTATTTTTTGAGATTGGTGAATAAGAGGTAGCAAAAAATAGGGAGTATACTATCTGAAAAAATATTGAGTAAAAGAGAGAGAATACAGGAAGAGAACGCCGGCGCCATTGGAAACAGGAAACACTCTCTATCTCATTCTGAAAAATCAAGCTTAAACTTCAAGGCCAAACTAATTTAAAATTTATTTTTATTTCATTTATCTTTATAAATTAAAAATATTTATTTTATAATATTTTATTTTGATAAATATCTGCATTTAGTGTTATTACAAATATTTAAATGCAAATTTTTTTATTCTAAATTAAACAAAAAAAATATTTAAAAGGTGCATATGAAGAAAATTTTTTTTCAATTAAATGTTATTATTTTAACTCTTTCTAAATAATTAAAATGTATAAAAATTGTGACGTCTGTTCAAATCATGGTATTATGAGAAAAACCAAAAAAAAAAAAAAAAAGATTATGTAAAAAATAATTTTATACATTGAAACATTATCAAATATTTAAATTAATGCTTGCTGTAAATTTTCAGCCTCAAAGACAGAGGGTGAGAAAAAATTATATGGAGAAAAAGGAAGTATATAGTTTTGTGCATAGATCCCGTTAAATCGCGATGCGAGTAAGAAAACAATGGAATGCATTTGTCCTTGAGGGTGAAACTAGTGCGTTAATCTCTTCTTCATTCTCTTATTCTCCCCTTGTTTATTTATTTTCTACCCTATCTCCATTAACGTTATTCTCATTCTCATTCTCATTTATCATTTTACTTGTTCTGCCGTATCTCAACTTGTCTTCTTCGTTAATGTTGACGATCAAAGAGAAAGAGAAGGATTATTTAAAAACAATTGTTGTAAGAAAAGGATAAATTATATTATAAAAGTAGTACAAGCAAATGGCATGGAACGCTAATAGTTTATATTCGGGTCCAATCAGCAATTTAAGGTAATAAGTAAAAAGCGCACCCTCTTAGTTTTATTTTTTGCCTTATATGCGCTCACCAAAAATTTATTGCAATTAAAGAGAGTTAGAGTTCTAGACGTTTTTCTTTTTTATTTTTCAGTATAAATTATCATATTCTTCTCTCATAATATTTTACATGTATATACTTAAACTGAGAAAAGTATCAAATCCAGTTTATAATCATTTAGCACACAAGTGCTACACTACCCCCATCTTTTTTGTTAAATCGACAGTAAATGGATTCGATACTTACACAGTTGAAAAACCGTTTGAAAATTATTATTGGAATTTAATTTCATAAATAAATCAAAATAATTATTAAAAAAACAATTTTAAAGAAATAAATAGCTACTCTCGAGTAATTTAAATGAGAAATGGTTTTTTTATGTACTAGCTTTGTAATTGAAATAAAAAATACTTTTGGACTGTATTATGTATAATCTAAAAAGCAATGAGAAAGAGGGAAGAATGCATTTTCGGGTTTTGTGTATAGTGAAGAGGAAAAGGGTCTTACCGTCTTTACCCTCTTGAAAATTTACGAATTATACATGTGCATGCAAATTTATCAGCTATAAGAGAAAGGGAGACATTAAGTGCACAGGATGCCAAGAGTTGGAATATTAATTTCACTTTGAATATACAGTTTATTGACGATGTAATTCTATACTGGAGAATAATCAAACGGTGCTTTTGAAGACTCGAAAAAAAAAAAAAGTAATAATATTTTTATAATTTATTCATTTAAATACTCTAATGGTTTCAATAAGACATTCAAGAATATGAGTACGTCGCGATTACATGGGTGGTCTGTTCATATTTCGTTAAGTAACTTAAACACATTTTATTTATTGTTATGACTGTATAAAAAATTTACTGCACAAGATCTTTGTACTTTATCAGCTTTATTTACCAAACTTTTCTATAGGTATTATAATTGCTATGCTTTTTTTTCTAGGGATATTTTAAGTGTATAACTATTTTTGTATACTTGTTCGTTTATGTTTAACAGTTTTAAAATTGTTACATATTATTGATTTGTAATTATGATTTTTTTTTCTCAGTGAAACGTGCAGCTTACGTTACATTAATAGACAATTAATTATTTATTGAATAAATAATAATACAAAAGTATTTGGAAAATCCAAAAGTGCACACCTCAAATGCTCATGCAATATTTTGAGTAGTAAATTTACTTTTATTAATTATAAACTGAGCCACGTATTTCTTTTAGAGAGAAAAAAAGTTTTATCCGTTTAATCAACATGAAATAATTTTTGACAGTACGATACAGACAATTCTTATTTACCTACTGAGAGAGATAGTTAAATAACTAATAGAAAAAACAAAAACTAGCAAAAATTAAAAAAAAAAAAAAAAAAAAAACCAACTTCATTACATTTAATTTTTAATTTAATTCAAATGTTCTGCTAGATGTCGTCCATAGATTTTGTTGCTACTAATAACAACCGTATATATATTTCCGGAGAAAAAATGGTGTATTTGCTATGAGTTGAGACCATCAAATTTGGGTTTTTATTTAAATATTAATGAACGGAACGGTTTACAATAGTAAAATTCTAAAGGCTTCCTGAGGGTTAAAATCAAAAGCTAATAAAAAAAAATCAAAGTGATAAGTCGAGTTTTTCGGAAGATATCGTGTTTACATCCATACAGACCAACTTACGTCCTAGTAAAATTTTTTTTAATTAACTTTTTTTTAGTAATAATCGAAATAAATAATCTTATAACTACGTCAGAAGTATTAATTGAAATCTGATCTTGCTATTGGTGTACTTTTTTTATAAAATAAGTGCAATATGCTCTCTAAAAATGAATTAGTGAAATTCTCGCGAATCAGTGGATAATCACTATTTCTACAGCTATAAGTATACCACTAATTCAACCAGTGGTATACTTATAGCTGGTTCCCAGTGAATATTCACTAATTTGAAAAAATTTCACTGATTCATTTTTAGAGAGTAAAGCTGGTGGAAGTGATTTAAATTGAGCGGTCGCAATTGTTTCATTTGGTGACAATAGAAAACTAACTCTCCGCTTCACGTTCAAGGTGTGCAATAAACATCTTGTAAAAAGTAAGAAAACCACGGCAAAATGAGCCACCATAAAATGTATAAGTATCCAGGGCACGATGAGACATCATTTGAGACTTTTTTCTGTTCAAAAATCTTTATTTACGGTATCTGAGAGGGGTTAGGGCAAGATGACCACCGCAAACAATAGAAACAAAATTTTTAGAAAAAAAGTTTATTTTTTTGAGTTATTCTTTGGAATGAGTAAGGATTACAAGAAACAAATATTCGGAATTTTGTTTAAATTTGGAGTGACCACCTTGCCTGAAGTCATCAAGTTAACCCGCCCTATTTAAGATCCTGCGTACAATAGTTTATTAGAAAAAAAAAATTTTGTTTTAGAAAATGGTAACTCATTTAGCTTTAAACGTCTACGGATTCCGTTAGTTACAATTATAAATATATAAATAGTTACAATTGTAAATTATAAAAGTAGTAAAAAATGAAAATCAGTGTATTGATATCCTTTAAGTGAGTAAAAGAAAAATAAAAAAATGTATCTTTGAAAATATTACAACCAACTCACCCAGAATCACCCTCAGATATGTTGGTTAAAGTATAAAATCGATAAAAAAAAGTCGTCAGGTGCAGAAGAAGCAGTGTATACGTATTATGACGACGCAGCTGGAGAGGGTTACGCGAATGTAACCTTGACCCGAGGGATGAACGACCCAACGGGTGCGCGTGGCTCTCCCTTTATCCCTCACCTCAGTAGTACTCTGAGGTATAAATCCGCGAGACGGGTGCGACTTTCATTCCACTGATACTACGACCCCAGCTCGGTTATATTTCTGTGCTTTACTCGGCGCCGGCGCTTTCACTGTCTTTACTATCCTCCGTATACTCTCACTCTCTGTGCAATCTCTCGAGTTGTTTGCCGATCCGTTTTCTCTCTTTCACTACTTCTACCACTACCATTACTACTACTACGAGTCACCCTACGAGTAACTTTACTCTTGTTTACTTTTTACGTCATACAATACACTGAAGAAAGTGAGAAAATATCAGTGTGTTACCAAATAGGATAAATAAAAAAAAAAAATTCAAGGCTAGAGAAAGTAAAAATAAAAACGAAAAGAATGAATAATTTTCTAACAACTCATATTCTACACTTTGAGGTTATAGTTTTAGTAGAATGTCACGTTTTATGTAAGTGTTTTTATTGTTCTCGTTGAAGAGTATACACAAAAGTCTCTTGTCTTCTTCCAACATTAACTTGGGCTAATAAAACCCTTTGAATTCTCAAGTACATATGTTGATATCAAACAATCCTATTTTTTTTAAATTTCTCTTTACATTGTTTTATGCAGTATTCTATATACGCTGGACTGAATTTTTTAGTACAAATATATATATATTTATATATACATGTAATGTTCAAAATCAGTTGTAACATTGTAATAATATAAATTTTAAAAGAAAAAAAAATAAATAAATTTCAATCTTTAAAATCGCATGTAGATTTTCCACACTGTGGTCGTTTTTATTTCTATGTATCACGGAAAAAAAATTGTAGTTGTTACAACAGCAGCTGTAGTTGAGATTACTACAAGTTGAAGTAAAGAAATGCCAACTCCAACTTGAAGTAACCTTAAAGACATGTGTAGTAACGCTAACTATAGTCATCAAATCTTACTGCAATATTTAGTTGTCAGTACTATTTATGTAGCACCCTTCACTACATATTTGAGTAATCACTACTACACAGCAAAAAACGAATTGTTAAAGTGTGAAAAAAAGCGTGTGTTAAAATTCTAAGTGTTGAATTTTTAACACGTGTGTGTCAATTGAACGCACAGTATTTATCTTGTTTGAACTGTCGCAATCGATTGATTTTTTAACACAAAAATGTTATTTTATACGAAAGTAATACTTTTTATATGTTACTGTCAAATCAACACACAATATGTTAAAAATAATTTCAACCATCACAAAAGAATTCTTGGAAAATCTGTTACTTTTAACATAAACGCGTGTAACTTTTTCAACACTCAAGATAGGTTAAAATAACATATAAATAAGTGTAGAACGTTCGTTTTACACACGATATGTGTTGATTTTGACGAATCCTTTTTTACTGTGTACAATGTTTTATTACAATATTGTGGTTGGAAGAACTACATTTTTTTTCCGTGTATAGAATTTTGAAATAAATAAAACATCATTTATTTGTTTGTATACTTTTATGTATTACAAACATTTTCTTATTAAAAATAAAATATTATTTTTATTAATTAATAAATCTCAAATTAATAATTCTATGAAAATCTGAAAGCGCGGACACTAAAAAATTTTCGGAATTAACGAGAATCAAATTCGGCCCAGATGATTTTGTTTCTAATCTTGCGCCCCTGTTAGAAAATGAAATCTGGCACCCGATCAGGTACCTGGATATTGGAAAAAACATTTATAGGGCCCCGATTGTGGGTATCCGGTCGAATACCTGAAAAGAATGTAAGGTTTTCGATCCGGCTAGGTATTTGTAAGCATGGTTGGGCGTCTGATCAGGTAAAATTGTATTTACACAACCAATCAGTAATCGTGTCATGAAAATAGCGGGTCTAAATATTTTGTGCAGGCACTCAATAAAGCATATGACCACCTAATTCTATTAAAAATTGTAATTTTATAAAAAGTAAAAAAAATTTGTGACATAGCAACTTGCCCGTTGAGGCACCCGGCCTGGTACCTGAGGGTCAGACTATAGATTTTCCCCCGGCCGGGCAACCTTTAAGGATCATATCATCAAGGTATCAGTTATTCCTCCGACCGAGTGCTGTTTTGTAATCGGGCACGCCGGGACAAATTTCTACCAGGACCCTCTTAGAAAAATTAACTTCAACGATGAGTTTTATTCATACAATTTATTAAAAAATTCGACGGAACAAGATACGAGAAGTCAAAATCATGGAAATATACTGTCTAAAAACGAATCAGTGAAAATCACGCGAAAATCATTATTTGGCAGTGAATACTCACTTATTGCCAGTGAAAAGTAAACATTATTTGAATTAGTGACATACTTTTAACTAGTCAACAGTAAATAGTCACTATTTTCACTATTTCAAATTTAAGGAAGTAATAACACCTTAGAAATTAAAAAAAAAAGCAAGAGATAAAAAATTATTTCGTTGTTTTATAAATAAATTTTTTTTAATTTTTGGATAATTTAATTTAAGTTATTCCAAAAATAATAAATGTTTTTTATTTCTACAAAATATTCAAGATCAAACAATCGATTGAATAGATATAACGTAGCGAACAGAAATCTACAGCAGGTGCGAGGCGAATCGACCTTGAATCTACATATATATCATATTTCACATTATTTTAATTAAAAATTGAATTCACTTTTTTTTTTTTTTTTTTTCTATAATTATTAAAATAAATATTTTAACAAAATTGTTTTCATATTTTTGTTTTTGACTCACCAATCTTGCGAATTGTGATTCCTCAAATTAGTTAAGAATTAGTATGCTTACCTGAAACAAAACAAAAAAAATAAATAAATAAATAAAATTAATCCATAAATTATATTAAAAAATTTATGCGTATAAGTTAAGTAAATATGTACTGTATTTTCTGCAAGTTCATGGTCTCATGCATTGGTTTAGTCCGCGACTCATGGCTTGCAGACTCGATCGATTCGGCGAGACTGCAGAAGTTTCGCGTAAAGTGATTAAAACCTTGTGGTTTTTGAGCAAAAGAATATGTTAGTATTTATATACTTAAACAATGAATAACTAAATCGATTCAAAGTAATTTACATGCCAAGTTCAGTTTCCGAATGATATCTATGGAATTAAAATAAAATATGTTTATAAGTCAAAAATAACATTTGAAAAAAGAAAAGTAAGTTTTCTCTGCTGAATTATTAAATAAAAGTACATAACTCAAGTACTGGTACATTCTATGTTGTATTCTTTCCGAAAAATTTACATAATGTGAATTATACGTACGATATTATAACTGCAGCAATGAATTTTCATAATGTACACTCAAAGAAATGTCCAATGAATAAATGCGATTTTTTAAGTCGTTCAATAGATCGTTATTTTTTACTACTTAGTTAAACTATTTATATATGTAAAAAAATTTTTAAAATAGTACAATTAGTAATTTATTGTATATAGTTTCAAAAAATAAATATGTAGTTGAGTAAAAATTCATTTTTTATATAAAAAATAAATACAAATAGATTGTGGGGCGTACTTCAGAACGTGAACTGTAATCAAGGTGTGAAGTGAATGCGAATTAAATCCGAAATGAATACGGAGTAGATGATTTTTTTAATTCTTCAATTCCTTCGAAGTAAAATTTGTTCTAATGAGGAGTTTATTTTGCCATTAAAACTCCAGATCGAAGTAAATGCGGAATAAAATAAAATCCGCATCTCTCCGAAATCATTCCACAAAATAAAACTCCCCTTTCTTTCCGTATGCGGAGTAACTTTTTAAAATTCCAGAACTCCAATTGACGGAGTGAAATGAAATCCGTAGTCACTCTCGATTAAAATCAGTCACTCTCACTTAAAATTGTACAAAATTGTAGTATATTTTTTCAATGATGAATGTTTTTGAGCAAAGAAATAAGGATTTTCGATTAAAAAAATCGGTCTGTCAGTTGACCCTGCGGGCCAGCCTCAAAACTTCCCGCAGTTTTCGAGCTCCTTGAGCTCGAAAAACATCGTCGAGAATACATTTTCGAACTCTTCGAGCTCGAAAATACTTTTGAGTGCCCTTGTTTTTGAAAAATAACGTTTTTTACCATTTTTTCTCCAACGATATCTCGAATGAATTCACCGATTGCAACGGTTGAGGTGGCAATCGACGCGTTTTATTGAGTTCTGGAGCTGATCAAATTTTAAAATTGATTTATCGAGTCGTTTTTGAGAAATTTCAAAAAAACTAAAAAAAAAATTTTTTTTTAATTCTTTCGTTCACGATTTCTCTTGAACGAATGAACCGATTTTGATGGCTGATGTGCTATTCGACGCGGCTTATAAAGTTTTAGAGCTGAATAGATTTTGGAATCAATCCATCGAGCGAATTAAAAGTTATTCGAAAAAAACATTTTTGAAAAAATTTTATTTTTGAAATATCTCTGAACGTACCCTACCGATTAAGCTCAAATTTTCGGTGCTTATAGTAATTAACAAGCCACGTCGAATGACACCTTCACGATCAAAATCGGTTCATCCGCTAAAAGTTACGGAATATTTACATACATACATACACTCGGACATCATCTTGAATTTAGTCAAAATAGCTTCCTAGAACCTCAAAACGTCAAAATCTGTTGGAATTTCGATTTTCGCAAATCGGGGTGAAAACAATAACTTCCCGAAATTTTTGAAAATCTTCGATTTTCTTAGCGGGGAGTTAAAAAAATCTGGAAACGGATTGAACTTGCGGGCCAGTCCGGAAATTTTCCGCTGTTTTCGAGCTCTTTGAGCTTGAAAACATTATTGCCGATACTGAGCTTGACAATATTTTCAAGTACTTTTATATTTTAGTAAGTAAATTGTTATTTTTTAAATCTTTCATCGTCGATGTCATTCGAACTAATCAACGGTATTGAGATCTAGAACAGCTTTTTTGAAGCGGATTTTCAACCTTTAACGCTGAAAAATATTTCAAATTATTTAGTTTTGCATTTTTGAGTTTATTAAAAAAAAAAAAACTTTTCTGAGATTATTTCAAGATTAAAATCTTCTGAACGATTAATTTAGGTTTGCTGGTTGAAGCAGCATTCAATGCAGCTTATAGTTTTAGAGCTGCTAAGCTTTTTAAATCGATCGATTCAATAGTTTCTAAAATATTCAAGAAAAACGCAAAAAAAAAAATATTTCATGGAAAAAAAATTGTGGTTCTTCCACACCACCACAATATTGTAGTAGCGGGTACTCCAATATGTGGTAAAAGATACTACATAAATAGTACTGACAAATGATTGTAGTTGGCGTTACTGCACGTGTGGTTGAGATTACTCCAAGTTGGAGTTAGCATTTTTTTTACTCCAACTTGTAGTAACCTCAAATATAGCTGCTGTTGTAGCAGCGACAATTTTTTTTTCGTGTTTTTTTTTATTCTTTCGTTGACGATATCTTTCGAACGGACTATTCGATTGGAACGTTCTTGGCGACCATCGAAAGCTTCCATCGAGTGCTAGAGATGTTTACATTTTGGATTCGATCGACGCGATAGTTTTCCAAGTATCCAAGAAAAAAGACCAAGAAATTTTTTTTTTTTCATTCTTTCGTCGACGAGATCTCTGGAACGGATTAAAACGTTAATGAATCTATCTTAATGATCTATCTCAATTAAGACGTTAATTAAATCCGATGAAGACGTTTTTAGTGGCAATCAAAAGCTTTGATCAAGTTCTAGAGCTGATAACTTTTAAGTATTGTAAAAATAATTCAAACCACGGGTCGGCGTCGAATTTTCCACATGTTACAACACCTCCCCCCAGACGTCGACACAGGGTTAGAAGGTGTTTGGTCGCTTTGACCGTCAGTTTGTTCAGCAGTTGTTTCTTTGTCGTCGTCAGCATCTTCAACAAGTTGTACCTCGTAACCTGTTTAATATTTGTTGCAGTTCATCTGTTTGTCCGTTGTTTTTCGGAAATCGTATGATCGGCGGCTCTTGCTTGACGTGGACACTTCCTGACCTTGACCAGTATCGATTGCAGATACTGCACATCGGGGTTGGGCCGTTTTCGGCACCACATGACCAGCAATAGACGTGAGATTTCGGACAGTTATGATGTCCATGATCCGTCTGTTTACAATTGAAGCACTTACCACGTAGCTTCAGGTCAGTTTTCGGCGTTAAATCGACTCGTCGTATTACAGTGGCGACATTTTGTGTCGGAAAGACTGCGACGATTTGTGCCACCGGTGTGTTTCGGCTTCTCGGTGGCGGTATCGGTGGTACAATCCATGTCAGCGATGTTGTTCTGATAGAAGCACTTTATTCGTTGTCGTTGAGCTATTTGGTGGGTTCCATTCAAGATTCGGCCTTCTTGGGCTTCTAGTTCGATTTGGTCTTCTTCCAGGCTCGTTGATCATTACCGATCATGGTATCGAGAGCTGCGACATGCAGATAATCGGCATTCCTGGTCTTTTGTTCGTATCGGCGTGGATGATACGCCAACTCCGGCATCACACTTTCTTCCGGAGATATCGGCTGTCGTCGTTACTTTCAATTACGAGGAATGTCGAACTTGCGTACCACTTCGTACAGTTGATCGAAAGAGTCGAAATCGCATCGTCGTATCGGCGTCAAATTTTCCACATGTGACAATACTTAAGTAAATTTATTTAACTTAATTAAGTATATAACGATAGTTGACGAAATTTGTAAATACTAAGCAGTAGAAGACGCATGTGAAAAATAATCGAAAAAAAAAGTTACATGGATGTGAGTGACCTCGCTTCTAGTTACGTCAAGACATTGCAGCGTCATTGTGAAAGTCTAGATTTCATTAGAGAAGCTATATGCTAACTGAATGAGTGAGTGAGTGAGAACAAAAAATAAAGTAAAAAAATATAGACGAGAACAAAGACGGGAGAATGGACCCAGGTTCTAGGAAAACGAAAGCGGAGCTCACGGTCAAATTATTTATGGCGATGCGAAATTAAGAGTCTACTCGTTTGATGAGGGCGCGATCGGCCGCATGATGATGCCGATTAGCGGCCTTGGTCCAATTGTATCTATTCTGCGGTTCATTCTATCGCTGGAAGACTCCCTAGAATTCACGTCATTCAACCGAAGTGGAACATTCGTATGATGTACAAAATAAGAAAGTGGGCAAATATTGACTAAACGCAATGATACTGCAACAAAATCAAACATCTTTTCTTAATACATACTCTCTTAACATGAATTAGTGAAAATTTCATTAATCACGTTAGTGAAGTTATATTCACTTCATAATCAGTGTATTTAAATAACAAATTAGTGAATTCTCACTAATAAATTTAGTACTATAATTTGCACTAGCAAATTAGTGATTTTCACTACTAAACTAGCGATATTTTCATAATTTCTACAAGTGCAACTGTTATTCACTTCTTAATTTGTAAATTTCACAATTTCACTAGTAACTTCAACTAGCAAATAATTAAATATTTTACTAGAAATAAATATAATTAATAATTATGGTGCTATTTTTTAAAATTTTAATAAAAACTTTCAAAATAAAAAAAAGGACATTCGGCAGCCGAAATGGAAGGTAGATTTTTCAATTAATCGATATAAAAAGTTAGTTTTATACATACATATCTTGTGATATATGTAAGTGTATAGTCATGACATAAAATTAAACTCATTTTCTAAGAGTGAGGGTAAAAACGGACAACGATTATTTTCGATAGAGAACTTCAGATAGTTGATTTGACATAACGACAATGACGAAATTCCTTGAAAAATCGACCGTGAGGACAAATACAATAGTTAGATTTTTAAAAAAATCTACCTAAAAAATAGAAGTACAGAACAATAATATATTTATATGAAGAGTATGCCAATCATAACATCATGGATTATTTATTTCTTCATCAGTTATTGTTTGGTATCATAACGAATGTACTATTTACACTCACACGATTACATGCGTAGGTCAGCGCAGTGGATAGCATCAAAGACTTTGAATCGGAAGGATGCAGGTTCGAGCTCAGCAGTCACCGGGATTTTTTCATCAATCAAAATCATGTATACTTCCTCTAAGTAATGATTCTAATACATTCGATCACATTTCCGATCTAATTACAAGTGTCTTATATTTTTTTTCGCAATATAATATTTTTGTTCACCGATGAAATCAATGGATTCCCATATTCACTTTTCAATTTAGTGGATTCTTATATTCACATATTCATTTAGTGAATATTCACTGATTCTGCGTGGTACGATTGTAGCATTGATAATTAGTGAATATTCACTTGAAATTAGTGAAAAATCACTAATTCATATTTAGAGAGTATGTTTTCATTTATGAATTTAGTAATTGATAGCTATCGAGATTGTCTACTGATTAACGAGATGTTTATTATATATTTTACTTGCAAGTAAAAAAACAAAGCAGTAAAAATTTACACAAAATAGCAAAAGATTCAAAATATTATCGATAATTAGTATTATAATACAAATAAAGTTACTAATTGTATTAAATTCTCAATCACTAGAATAAATTATTTTAAAAACTAGAGAGAGAGGGGGGGTATCTAACTTGGTTCATGGTGGCACTTTATTTCCTTCCTATATACATTCTGGGGAAATCTCCATGGGCTATTTCTCTATTCCTCTATATCTTTCTCTTCACCAGAAGTGGAAAGTAATCAATACTTTCGGATGGTGCGGCGAGGCAAAAGTCACGCTATATAGCTAGTTTGATATGATATTCCTGATAAACCTTCATTTTAAATGTTTAAAATATCCGTCGAATAAAATTTTATTTACTTTAAATATATACTAGATAAAGTTTTTGTATACTACATACTCTTTTTATTATTAAATAATAATTGTAATAAAACTATCTTATAAGTGTGTGTGGGGGGGGGGGGTGCATGAAATTGATGAAGAAAAAAAAGGGGCACTGGTGATGAAAAAGATGAAATATGTCGCAAAATATCTATTCGTGACTTTCTAATTGTCGTGAGGAGCACGAGTGTTCACAAGAGAATGAAAGAATAAAAGACCGCCTACGTACTTGAGCGATTGAGGGGCGCGTAATTGGCCCACTAGGCACCTTCAAAATAAACTACACAAGGAAAAAGTCCCAAAGAAGAAAGAAAGGGTTGAATATATCTTTACTCTCACTAATGCATCTTTGTGATAGCAAGATTTCTTTGAATTATTTTATACGACTGTGCATCACTATTTCAACTTTTCTTCATACATAATTAGTTAAAGCTAATTATTGTATCACCTTTATGTGTGCATACTCAATTGTGCAATGCGTATTCATTCAATTAAGGTAAATAATTTCAAGATAAATTTATTCATTTATTTGTGTGACAACTATAAAGTTATTTTGGAATTAAATTTTATTTAAAATGGATGATAAAAGCTGATTCATATTTCGTGAAAAGTACTAAGCGCAGCATATACTTTGTTTTTATATACTTACTTATCTGCAAAGACATTTTCCAGGAATTAATATAATCACACACGTGTGATTTATCTAAGTGCAATGACAATGTTGAAAATTATCGTTTGTACAATTTAATATATTGTATATTATTGTTATTTAACACAAAAACGTCAAGAATTAAAAATATATTCGTTTTTGTAAATACAAGAAGTGTGAAATTAATTTTAACTTTCAAATTATTTGTGTCAAATCGAATAATTAAAATTTTCAATCAGTTTTTTGAGTTTTCGTAAATTATTAAATTATTTGTAAATTATGGTAAAATATTTTTGTAATTTATCACAAGACGAAGAAATTATTCTTAAGACAATTGTTTGAAATGTTATGGTGTCATAATAAAGCCGGACCATATGATGGCCCCCGGCAGAAATTGAAATAAACACATGCAAAAATTAAAATGGTCATAGTAATTTTATAGTAAAATTGACAACGATTGGCAACAGAATACACGGAGAAAAATGTTGGCTCAAAACCTACACGCTGAAAAAAAAATGCTAACCATTACTATCTTGCGATAGGGAATGATTACCATCTGTAGGTGATAATCATTATCATGCGTTTATGTTAACTATTCGTTTCTCATATAGCAATAATTACTATTGCGGATAATAATAGTTACCACCTAGATCGTAATATTTCTTATGTCTGAAAAATTTTTCTGGAAAAGTTAACATAAAAGAATGAGAATCATTAAAATGTAAGGATGGGAATAGTTACTTCGTTAAGATGTCAAGTATTACCACCTTTTTTTTTAGCGTGTACCAATTTTTTTTATGCTGTTGACCAAACTTGAAACAGAAAGTGAAGCACCCAAAATATTATTATGCTGTGTCACAATACTTATTACGCGCGAAAAACTTATAGATAAGCTTTAATAACAATTACTTTCATACATTATAATAATTGTGATGCGGCATAATCATTTTTTATAAGAGCATAATAACACTGTGAAAAATTTCCAACAAATTTTACTATGGGTGCATTGTAACACCGGACCATAAGAAAACTGGTATACATTTTACAAGTGTCTCATAGTAAACGGTATACGCAGACGACACAATTGGGACCTATGCGCATACGTTTACTATGGTACACTTGTAAATTTTGTATCAGTTTTCTTATGGTCCGAGGTTACAATGCACCCATAGTAAAATTTAATGGGAATTTTTCACAGTGAACTTTTGGATGCTTCACTTCCTGTTTCAAGTTTGGTCGACAGTATAATCGAAATTGGTAGGTTTCGAGCCAACATTTTTTTCCGAGTATGAATACATATTTAATTCTACAATCAAAAATCCTGACCAATATTAATTAATAATAGCATAGACGTAAAATAATAATTATTATAGGAAGTTAACTTTTCGTTACTCGCGCTATGAACGTGACGCCGTCTTTCTGACTAAAATTGCAATAAAAGTTACTGTGTGAACATTTGTGACTTTATACTTAACCAATTCTCTTTTTGAAATCTATGTTTGTGTGAAAAATGTATGTAATTAATAAATATACATTTTACACATAAAAAAGTATATTTATGTATAACAAGAATGTGAAAAAAGCGGCACGGTGCTCATTACGCGAGTTAAATCGTCGATTAAATTTTTGTGACCACGTTACCAAATGTACTGTTGTTACCGTAAAAAATAATTAATTGTAGTCCAAGTCCGAAATAGATCTGACTTTAGAAGGTTCAAAATGGGCTCTAAATTTCGACTCGGGACAGTAGAATACAATAAACGCATAAAGTAAAAATTCATAGAAAATTTTTACCGTGTATATTTTCAAAGATAAAATTTTTATTATTTGTTTTGCGATTATAATACTGTTTAAAAATGGATTAGTGAAATTCACTGAGAATCAATGGATAGTCACTATTTCTCCGATTATAAGTATACATACCACTAATTCAACTAGTGGTAAACCTGTAGCAGGTTCCCAGTGCATATTCACTAATTCATTTTTGCAAGCTAGCTTTATAAAATCGATAGCTCCTTATTAAAGTCTACGAACATAATCAAGTACATATATCGTGATTAGAATAACAAAATTTAAATCGATACTCTTACGACATACATTGTTAAAAATTCTAAGTGAATCCGGAGTAACGTGGATTGTAGTTTGACTCGCATCTAATCCAATCCGGAAGAAAAATTAAAATTCTCACAAAAAATTTATCAGATTGTATTAAAATAAAATGTACAGCAGCAAATCATTAAAACCTGCTATTAATCGAATGATATATGAACAATAAGTTTATTTCGGAGTAGATTTTATAATAATGTCCAAAATTAATTCATTAAGTAAGTACTATTTGTATTATTTTATATAGGTTTAATTCATTTTCAATTAGTAATTTGCAAATTGAAAAAAAAAAAAAAAAAAAAAAAAACGTAAACATAAACGTAAAAGTAAATTTATACACATGTACTTCAGTATACCTCTTACTGAGAAAAAATTTCTCTTTGGACAATTAAATTGATTATGCTAAATTCTGTTAAACTAAAATTTATTTAGGACAACTAAATTTTATTACGTCAATATAATCTATTTTGTCATTTTTAACAAATGATTTAATAGACTCTATTTGGTTGACATTAACATTTCTCTCTTTAAGATAATAAAATCATTTGGTAAAGTTAAGAAAATATTTATTTAATAGACAACTAAATTATTTTATAGTACCAACAAACCCAAATATGAAAGTAAAATATTATTATATTAACTCTAATAAATATTACTTTGACACAAAAAAATATATTCATTTAGAATAAATATATATATTGGTTCGAGGTTTATAAATAGATATTTAAACCTAATGATTATTGATTTAAAAAGTTATGGTGCTAGGCAACATCAGCGGGAGTAGTGCGGTGCTTGCCACTAGATCGCGCCCACCGGTTGTAGTGTTCCTGGTAAGAAACTTATTTCAGAGTTATTATATTCGCAACTTGAAGCATTTATGTTACGCGTTACCCGCTGTTTATTTGATAGTAATATAGGGGTATCTTGTATACCCTATGACATTAATGTTTAATATTAATGTTTCCCTGAACAATTTTTGTCATAGTACAAAAAAAAAGTACGTCTCAAAGAAATAAATTATTTTTTAAAATATCCATTTATTTAATTGTTAAATAAATATTCTTTCAATTTAAAATAATATTTAATTATTATTAATAACTCATTCTCTGAGGCTCACTAATATACACTGGTCCCAAAAAGTAAGGGATAGAAAAAAAAATTTATTTCATTATGACTACTTTATAAGCTCTACAGGCAATCAATTTGATTTTATGTTTGGTACTTAACGCGTAATTATCTTTACTAAATATTTTGCAGTCTCTAATGATTCGTTTTGTTGGTGGATTATAAAATATTTCGTTAAAACAACCCAATATATGATTGGCAATTGGCAATCAAATCATTTCTTTGTCATAAATAAATTTAGTTGTCAGAAGAAAATTTTTTTCTCAGTGTAAATGCAAATGTAGTTGTGTATAAAGCCAGTTTTTACAATGCCGACTTACATGATCATAAGCCGCCATTTGTACGGTTCCTCCATTATTAAGAAATTAGCCGACTCTTAATAATTTTTTAATTTTTTAAAAAACGTTAAATTATAAAAAAAAAAAAATATTTTAAAAAATTGCACTCGTAGTTTTTTTAATTTTCTACATGTGCATATTTTTATTTTTTTTTTTTTCTTCAAATTTAATTGTTAAAAAAAAAATCAAAAAATTTTTTATTGTCTGCTAACTTCAGGATCGTGTCAAATAAAATCAATATTTTTTTTTCGGTCCCATACGAACATTAGATTGTCTCTCACGCACGGAGATCATTCTGAAAATAGTCAGAATAGCTTCCTAGGACCTCAAAACGTTGACATCTGATGAAAACTCGACTTTCGAAAATCGGGGTGAAAACAATAACTTCCCGAATTTTTTGAAAATCATCGATTTTCTGAGCGGGAAGTTCAAAAATCCTGTTCAAATGTCAGCTCGATATGTCCATTTTTCAGTGAGCCCTCGCGTATAAATGAGAATTTTCCGAAAAAAGAACTTTTTGTTGCAACTTAATGTTCTATAACTCATCAAATATAACTGATTAAAAAATGTCCAAGATGCCATTTTGTAGGGAATTAAACTCTCTACAAAAACTTTTGATCAAATGAAAAAAATTAGCCACTTTTTTTCTGCAGTCATTTGAACCTAATTGTTTTTTAAATTTACATTTATATTTATTATTAAACACTTAGAAAACAATGTTACTATGTATGAAACTCATTTAATTCAATATTCTAGGAACCTTTATGATCTAAAAAAATAGTTTTCATAATTGAAGTAATAAAACTAACACTAAACTATTAATATTAACAATTTTTCTAGTAATACTTTTTCGTTTTTCGCATTTAATCTTTCTATTAATTTTTCTGTATTAGAATATTGTTCATTATTGAGATTTTGAGATTCTCATACTGCTTATCAAAAATTATAACTTCATTAATAAAAATATACATTGTTTATAATAATAAAATACCCATAAAAATTCAGTTAAAGGAAATAGTGATGTTTTAATGTGCAGAAAATTTTCTCACAATTCTGTTACGAGTTTTCAAGAACTTATGATTAGTCAGGAGAACCTATTGCAAACATAAACTGTACTTCCTACAAACTAATTAATTAATCAATTAATTAATTAATTAAATGATTCCTACTACAAGTTGTTTTTGCCTATCGTGTTAATAATTGGTGCTTTTATCTTATCAAGCTGAAATTTTAACAGGATTTTTTTTTTTGTGAGAGACAACCTAATTTCCGTATGGAAAGATAGATATATATAAAGACGAATAACGTGAATATAAGTTAATAAAGGTATTCATTATTGTTATTTTGTAAAACAGTTATTTTTCACAGATTAAAATGAACTTTTTACCTGGAAATTTTTCTATGATAATGCTTAAACCAAATCTTTAAGAACAAAAGGGTTTAAAATTACTGCTTGAATAATTTTAGGTAGAAACTAAATAAAATTTAGTTAACACAAAAAAAAATATATATATTATTTTTTGAGAATTCGACGAGAATGTCAATAGCGATCGAAAAGAATCTTTTGAAAATAGCCTGGAGTTCGGTTAGGAATATATATGTATATGCATATATGTATATATATGCAGGTATATAGAAAAAAAAAGTGAAAAAATAATGAAAGATGACTCAGTCGGGCTTGAAAAATATTTTACTGTGGTCAAGTAAATCCACGTAGGCATGGACTATAGACCTTCTTGAGAACCTTACTGGCTCCAGCAACGATAGATCTGTTCAGGTAGTCAATTTGGCCATAAATGAAACGTTAAGATGCCAACCGTGGGCGAGACAATAACATGTATATATATTTTTCGAGTCTCGGAGAGATGAAAAAGATTTTTAGATAATGTATAGGTAAAACCAGTGGATTGAGCAAGCAACAACTATTCTACGAAATCGTACAAATCTAGTACTCGAACAAAAGATCCGAAAAACCTATTCTGTTTGCATATTACCTACTTATAAATAAATTTTCGAAATTTCTTTACTTCCTTTCTTTGCTGATGTCCCTAAATCAGCTATTCGAATCTTTAACTTTATTATTTTTCAAATGATCAATTCACAAATAATTATTATGTATCTTGTTATTGATTCTGTATTTTTTTTTTTTTTAATTGCTAATAAAATAATTATTTGTCGATACTTTGCCTCATGTTAACGAAAAAAATATAAAAGTTATTGACATTACCGGCATTGCGGGGGCGAAACGCAGCTCTCAGCCAAAAGATAGAGCCACGCACAACTTACGCATGATTGAGTAATAAAGTAACGTCATGATGTTGTTTACTATAAGATTCGCGGGTTTTTATGGGTCATTTGCCTTGAACTTTTTTTATTTTAAATTATTTTTATACTTGTGTAATACCAATAAAAAAATAATGAATTAATTTATATATATATATATATATATATATATATATATATATATATATATATATATTTAATCATTAGGTAAGAGAACATATTATGAGATATTTTGTGAGACTAGTTTTATATATTTTTTTTTCACACACCGTCATCTCGACCTTTCTCTCTGGTTCATCGTGTCCTCGGCAATACGTTAATATGTTTATGTATATGTATAGTTTTAAAAAAAATTTTTTTCTTCTAAATGTTATAGATAACTACCGAAACAGTAAATTTATTTGACAAGCATATTAATAATAAAAGTTTTGTTTAAAGACAATAAAAAACTGTATTAATTTTATACGTATATTTAAAGAATGTTTAATAGCAAAAATTAGATTTTAGTGAAATAAAAAAATCACTATGACCTTGAATTGTGATCATCTAACCGCACGGTTGCCATTAATGCCGGGCCGATGGATGGCACTTCTCAGAATTTCATCCACATTCGAATTCGTCTCGTGTTCACCGCTTCAGGCAACTCGTCGTGCTTACACTATATTCCTTAAACTATAGAAAACAAAAAAACCTAGCTGTTGCTACATCTTTAATATATAATTTCTAACATAATGTAATTGTGCATAAAAAAATATATTTATTTAAATATATAAATAGTAAATAATATAAAAAATATCCAATGTGCGTCATTGGTAGGGATATCAAGACAAAAACAACCTAATTGTTGAACAGTTATTCGGTAATTTGGTTTAATTAAGATAAAGAAAAAATAAGTACATTTAATCATTTGTTACAAATATATGTACAATAGCTTGTGAAGGAATAAAAGCATTAAAGCCCTCTAAGAAGATGACAGTAATAGTTTTATTCAATAAAGTTATTTTTGTCGACAATACTGACGTCGTATTTATTGATATTCGCATTGTCAGTTTACGTACTATTTACAAATTAACCAACAATTATTAATTATATTTACACGACTAATTTAAGTTACCTTATTGATTATTTAATATTTAAAATTAAATTAAAAAATTATTACAATTAATTAATCGATGGCCTCGGTCGCCAACTGACGTGAAAATCGAGTGGAAATTAAAATAGAAAATATCTTCTATATATATACTGATCCATCCACATATATATAAATTTTTTTTTTCTCTATCTTCTACATGTGTTGTGTGAGTATGCCTAGACCAAACTTTTGCCTATCTAATGTTTTTAGGAAAGTCCGTACATCCGGAAAACAAATTCGTTATAACGCACACACCGACATAAATTCATAACGCATAGAGACCCGACTATAATATTTAAATTTTTTTTACAAAAAATATTATATAAATCATATACGAATAAAATGATAATAAAAAAATTAAATAATAATTTTGAAAATTTTATATAATGAAATAAATTAAAAGTTGAAGATATTAAACTAATGTAGGGTAATTTTTTTTTTTTTTTTTTTTGTTAGAATGAGTTACTTCCGGTTTTGGTGTAAAGTTTGTTAAGACTAAAATATGTATATAGATTGTGCGTTCTCAGGGTCTAATATATATATATATATATATATTCATATATATATATATATGAATATATATATATATATATATATATATGAGGGAAACGTGTATCTTTTACAAATATGGTATATATTTTCCGGTGTTATTTATGCGTCATTATATACATACATCGACATGGGTCTATTTTCGGCGGCCATGCAACACACGCGTGTGTGACCACCCATGCTAACGCTGTTTTATTTCACACAGTTACCACCAGCACCTTCTTCCACTGAGTCATGCTTACTTACGGTGCGCAGGCGGGCTCTCAACACAATTTGTCTCGTCATTTATTTAAAAAATACTTACTTATTAAACTTAATATCAATACAAATAAATATACAAAATTTCCATATATTTATATATTATATGTTATTAAATATTTATTTAATAAAACAGTATTGACTGAATTAAATGATCTCGCGCCAAAAATATTCGACTATAGCTATGAGATAATTCGGAGTACATTTGAGTATCAGAAGCCGTTAGAAATATTTTTAACGATAACGAAATAGAGATATAGTAAAACATATATTTTATTCTAATAGATAAGTTAAGATAATTTTTTTTTCTTTTTTTTTTTTTTTATAATCAATTAATTAATTTTTTTTTCGTTTATTTCATTAATTAAATTTTTTTTTCTTCAAATTATTGTTGAATTTTTAAAATAATTTTTAAATGTTGATTCAAGTAATAATACATTTTTGATTAATGGTTTTTTTCTTTTTTTTTTTTTTTTTTTTAAACACGTCAATTCCTCAAATATATCTTATCAAGTTATGTATTGTCTATTTACTTAGACAAAGTATTTCCAATATGTAGTTAAAGTCTAACCGTAAGATTATAATCAAATTAATATGAAAATATTAAGTAAATAATATATAATTTATTCAATTATTATCTTTCGTTTTAATCAATCGTTTAAAATCTAAATCATTATTACGAAAATATTTTATTATAATATTTAATATTAATGACTATCAATAAATTATTCGACGATAAATTTTTAACAATAAAAAAATTAAATAAATAATTAAAAATAATAATAATAATAATAATAATTTTACCTTGGAGTTTCACCATTTTTATCCTCGATATCTAAACGTTCCATTTCTTTCTGCAACATACCACCCTCGCTGAATTTATCCAAAGACATTATTGTACGTAACGTATGTATAATTATTCACAAATAAAAACGTAAATTAATAAAAAAACAAAACTGGCGCTTTATAATGTAATAACTCGTATTTTTTACAAGAACTAGCTTGTCGAGCACTGTTCAACTATAATTTATTTTTTATATACATATATATAATATCCATATGTATATATCTATCTTTATCTGACTTCTTTCTTTACTTTCTTAAACTTTTTATTTCCTTTCTTTATATATATACATATATATGTATATATCTCAAAAACGTGTTTCTTAATTTAAAAAAACATAAAAAAAAATAGCTTTCAATAAAATTAGCTGCCGCTAACAAGTGAGGTAGACTCAAACACTGGTACACACCAAGATTATCCGTTCTCAATTGACACTGACGTAACAGTAATTCAACGAGATTAAAGTATGGCGTTGACAGTATAAAGAAAATAATATATATATACTTATAAATATTTTATGCATATAATTTTTATTTATTATATATCTGTGTTATATGTATATATATATATATATATATATATGTATATATATAAATATATTTAATACGGAACTTAAACAACAAAAAAAAAACGATACAAGTCGATATAACACTGGCAACACAGTCCTCACGCGGGTTTAGCAACCGGCGACAGTTGTTACGAGAATGGTAGCGCGTCCTCACTCCTACTTGAGTGCCCCTCTCCAGCTCTTTAAAATTTAGTATCCCGACCGCGTGCAGTCCCTTTTCCTTCCCTTGAACCTCCCTCACCCTTCTACCGGTTTTCTTTCTGTTCTTCTTCGCACTATTCTAGTCTTCTGGTTACACTTATCCTATTATTCTTTCCCTTAGCACCTTCACAAAACTATAAAATCTATTATGCACTTTAATTATCGGTTGTGCAGTTATTTTATAACAACAACAACAACATCAACAACAACAAAAAAATATTATTTTTATAATTTTTATTTTCAATATGATTTCACCATCACTTAAAAATTATCAAGAGCATTTATTTTCTCTTTTTAAAAACTTAAGTGCGTCTAAAGAAAATTATAAACTGTATACTTCATTTCTGGAGTACTGATAGTTATAATGAGAAAAAAAATAATCAAGTCCGGACAGAAATACTTATGATTATCTCTGGGAAAATTTCAAGTATCAGTTACTGGTGTATAATATAAGTTAAATGAATTTTATTGAATAAAAGAAGGAAATTAATTTAATAAAAGTATAATAATTATTTCAATTTAATGATATCAATAATATAGTTTGTTGTATTTAGTGTGATAAAAGTATAAATATATACGACGTAAGTTTAAGATGAAGTAAAATAACATAACACACTGGCGCACTTGGAAGCGCAACAAGAGGGGGATGAAGAATGAGAATAAGACGGTAAATTGGTTGGCGCCGTCTTGTAAGCCGGGCGCGTGCCAAAATCAAAACTATAGTGGCTCGTGCTCTTGTTGCACACTTAAATATGCCGTTATGGTTTTTGCGTTATTACTTAAATTTAATATTTTTATTCAAAATTTATCAATTATTTAAAACGTTTTTTTTATTTATATATTTTTTTTATCGCAATACTATTTATTATATATGATTTAAAAATAAAAATCCAGAATATTTAGCTCCACAATAAATAAAATCAAAAAATATAACTCAATAATTATATACTGTAAATTTAGAAAGAATGACCGAGACCGAAAAAACGGAGGTGGCGGTAAGCGCGCACGCGACGCGTATTTTCTTTTATACGATACTGGCCAAAACGTAAATTTTATCCTTGGATTTTAGGATACGCGCGTCACGTACATATACGCGTGCGTACTATCAGGGCGGTGGCGTCGATGGTAATAGCCGTGGTGATGGTGGTGGTAATCAAAAATATATATGATGGTGGTGGTGGTGGTGGTGGTAGTAGTGATAGTAGCGCTGTTTGAAATCCCTAGTCGTGGTTCATAGTCGTGGTCGTCGTCGACGTTGGAAATATATGTTGAAAAAATACATTTTTTTTAATAATTTAAATTGGGGAAAAAGAGTTTCATCGTTACGGATGATGCACGGCCATGTGAAAACAACAACATGCTGTAATATTTTTAGAGTATATATATGAGAAAGCGCGGTAGACTAATATTATTTTTATAATCATATATAAGACATAGCTTGAACGGGGTGCTTTAGGCCGCGCCCAGCCTATCCCTACCCTTTAGCACCTACGTCCCCACTGTTTTACTACAGATGTAGCCCACGGTGAGCTGTAACTTACATTCTCTACCCTCACTACTTGCATCATCCGCGTTCCCGGCACCGGCGAATTCCCCACTGCTCAAAACGGCGCCCGGGAGAATCACTCACTCCACCTTATTCCACGCGCGCGTTCACAAAACCCATGAGCGACCGCGCGGATTGGAAAATGCCTACGTCATCGAGCTGGTAACACATCAGAGACATCTGCCGGATGCCGGTAGGTAACCTTATTTTGCTTTAACTTATTTTTCTCTCTCTGCACACCCCCTCGAGCACCACTTTATGATGTTGATGATGGGCCAAAAGCCGACTCGCTCGCACTACTCTAGAGTAAAGAGTATAGAAGCAAAACGTACCGCGGACTTCCCACTATCGCCAAGGTCAATCCCCACTATATATTCCTCCACGTTATTATTTGTATTAATATCTTTTTTTATATAGATATGTATGTTTTTACTCGCTTGCATTAAAAGATTTGACAGTGAGAGGAAGAAGATCGATGCTGGGAAATTTGGGGCCAAAGTAAGATAACAAGAGTGGGTGAACGTCGTAACGCGTTACCGCTTTTATTTTTTTATCATATTTAAATATTATATACTGTTTTATGTATAACAAGTACTCTAGTCATAAATAATTTTAAATACGCATTTTTTGTATGTAAATATAATATTTCTTTTTAGAATTCAAGTAGTATCGAAAAAGTTAATAATTTAACTTTATAGCAAAATTAATAGTATAGTTAAATAAAATAAAATCTATATATTATTAAGGCTGTAAAAATAATATATGTATGCTGTTTCAAAAATTTCGGAACAAGCCTTTAAAATTAAAGTAACCGGTAAATAATATATAGTTCAATGTTTCAAACCGTTAAAAAAATAACATAAAAATATATATCAAGATAAAAAAAAAATTGTTGAGTGCTGTAACCTCGGTTCTATGAGTTATCCTCAGGCGCCGGTTCCACAATTTCGAGCGTTTGGATGTATTCTTCTGAGAATTCTCAGGTCAAATGCGCGGCGACGCCCTCAAATTCACTCACTGATCATTCAAAGAACGAGATATAATTCAACTAAGGTGGCCGGATAGCCTATATTATTTTTGATACCGTATCTTATATATATTCTCTATCTTGTTAATATTACGAAACTTCGAGTGCTTCCGTGTGATATTCTCATCCTTACATCGATACAAAATATTCAAGTAATCTAAGAGACCCAGTACTTGATCAGAGAACTAATACCTAATCACTCCATGTATTTGTATAGATATATTTACCAAATTTTATTAAATATATCTATACAAATACATGAAGTGATCAGTTACTAGTTCCCTGATCAGGTACACGGAAAAAATATTTTGATGAAAATTACTCTGCAATTTCGAGTAATCCTGGGCCATTCCAAAAAATTACAATTTTTATTTCAACTTTTAATATTTTTCGCTGAAATATTAATATCACTAGACTATATTTTACTCTACTAATGAGTAATTTTTTAACAGCAGATAAAGTGGTATAATTATATGATTTTATACTCTGCTGGGATCTCATATTTAATTGGTTATTGTGAATATTGCACGACTCATGATGCAAAGCATCAGAGTGTGCTTTACGATCGAAATTTTATCTTAATCTGGCAATTTTCATTCTACGTGTATTAATTTTTACTCCCCAATATACCATTTCTTTAAACCTATTGATTTTACGATGAAAAATTACTTGTACTTCGAATAAAATTTCGAATCTATTCAAGTATTTCTTACTCTAAACTGCAGAGTAATAATTCAGTAGTCTTCGTTAATCTTCGGTTAATATTGGCTTTGATTAAATGTCTTTTATTTTGCTCCCGACACTTACATGTTACGCACACAAACGTATGCTTGGAAAAAAGACGATCTCTTTACCTCTCTATAACTTAATATTTATTTTAAAATAAAAAAAAAATTTGTATCTTTTCTTTTTCAACACAATACGAGTCATTTTTTTTTTCTTTTTCAAAGTATTTATTTTAAGTCATATCCTAATATCGACTAGAAATTGTCGCAATACATACATTGGGTCCCAATTGCGAATCGCTGTACCATGCCCAGTAAGTCTACCCCAGTCGGAACCCGATCGGAAACTTGTTGGAATATCCCAATGTCATAATTAGTTACCCGACATCAGTTTTTTTTAAGTGGGACCTAATTGGAAACTCGTTAGGATAGCCCAATGCAACAATAACTATAACTTTTATTGGTTTTACCACATCGGGACCCAGTTGGGAACTTGTTGGGATATCCCAATGCAAAAATCACCTACCCAACCTCAGTTTTTCCTAAGTGGGACCTAATTGGGAACTCGTTGGGATATCCCAATGCAAAAACTAGTTACCCAACATCAGTTTTTCCTAAGTGGGACCCAATTGGGAACTCGTTGGGATATCCCGATGCAGAAACTAGTTACCCAACATCAGTTTTTTCTGAGTGGGACCTAATTAGGAACTTGTCGGGATAGCCCAATGCAAAAATAAATGACATATTAATTTTGTCACATTGGGATCCAATCGGGAACTTGTTGGGGTAGCTCAAGGCAGAAATTATTAGTATTTTAATAACTTTTATGATTCATATACAATCTGAAATGCTCAAAATTTGGTATTGAAAATTTTTTTTTCAAAAATTTAATAATAAAATAAATTTATTTTTAACTTCCCGCTAAAAAAATAGCAAATTTTCAAAAATTCGGGAAGTTATTGGTTTCACCCCGATTTGTGAAAATCGAAATTCCAATAAATGTCGACGTTTTGAGGTTCTAGGAAGCTATTCTGACTAAATTCAAGATGATGTCCGAGTGTATGTATGTATGTATGTACGTCTGTAAATATCTATAACTTTCGAATGGATGAACCGATTTTGATCGTCAAGGTGTCATTCGACGCGGTTTGTCAATATCTCGAAGCTGAAAAAAAATTGAGCTTGATCGGTAGGGCTCGTTCGGAGATATTCCAAAAATAAAATTTTTTCAAAAATGTTTTTTTCGGATAACTTTTTACGGGCTCGATGGATTGATTCCAAAATCGACTGGGCTCTAAAACTTTACAAACCGCGTCGAATGCCACCTCAACCATCAAACTCGGTTAATTCTTTCAAGAGATACCGTTGTCGAAAGAATTAAAAAAAAAATTTTTCTTTAGTATTTTTGAAATTTCTCAAAAACGATTCGAGAAATAAATTTCAAAGTCTGGTCAGTTGTAGAACTCAATAAAACGCGTCGATTGCCACCTTAACCATCTCAATCGCTTTATTAGTTCGAGAGATATCGTTTGAGAAAAAATGGTAAAAAACGTTTTTTTTCGAAAACAAAGGCATAAAAAAGTATTTTCGAGCTCGAAGAGCTCGAAAATGTATCCACAACAATTTTTCGAGCTCAAGGAGCTCAAAAACGGCGGGAAGTTTTGAGGCTGGCCCGCAGGGTCAACTGACAGACCGATTTTTTACGCTCGTACACAATATTTATGTTAAAATTACTTTTTTATTCATCTAAATTGTTTATAGATAATTTAATTTTATCAAATTTATTTAATTTTCAAATCAAATTATTTTTCACTTCTTCTGAACAGGATATTCTGTTTTGTGTCCCTCCCTCTTCTCTTTTCTATTTTTCCTAGTACAGTTCACTCTGGTTATAAGTTATATTTCTGTCTATACTCTTACTTACAGGAAAAAATGAAATTGACGTGAGAGTGAGTAGAGCGTCCGATGTAAATTATAACCAGTCTACTTTATAATTTTGATTAAAATAATTTTGACTAAAATTTTGATTAAATTAATTTTTTCTTGATTTACTTAAAGTACCTTGAGGTTTTAATTTGGTAATCCATTTGACCGTAAAATTTTTTAATTCCTTTTAAGATTTTGTTTACCGGCTAAAAATTAAACAAAGTACAAAATAATAATATATTTATTCAAAGAGAACGTCGATCATTGCATCACGGATTTTTTATTGCTTCAAGTTATTCTTTGGTATTATGATAAATATACTATTTACACTCACGTGATCGCATAGGTGGGTCAGCGGTGGATAGCACCAAAGATCGGAAGGATGCAGGTTCGAGCCCAGCAGTCATCGGGATTTTTTCATCCATCAAAATCATGTATAATTCCTCTAAGTAACGCAATTAATACAATAGATTACGTTTCGGTTCTAACTAAAATTATTTTTTTTTTTTTCGCAATTTAATATTTTTTTTAATAGGGATCGTTCATTCGGGAACACGTAGGTCTTACCCAATTGGGGACCTATAGGGATTGCCCGATCGGGGTCCAAGTACGTTTCTGCATTACATCCCAATGTAGGGTCCCCATTGGGTCCCAAGTGGGTGCACCTAAAAATTTCTAGTCGGGATGCAATTAGATGGTTTTAGATTTTTTATAGAAATTTCAACTTATTAATTGTAATTTTTATTTTAATTCAATATAAATTTTATAAAATGAATCATTAACTTTGTATCATAACCTACGAGTAAAAATTGAATTAGAGAGAATTTATTTTGACAGTCGCTAGGGGTAATGTTTACTCATAATTGTGAGTAAAAATTAGTCTGATTGAGTAAAATTTCATAATTGCAAAGTAAAAAGTCGTAATGGCCCAAGATTACTCGAATCAGAGTAATTTTTAGAATAAACGACATGGCAATATTCATACAAAAATTCTTTCAGTGTACTGGGTCTCTTACCTTATGTTTTCTTCCGGTTTTACTAATGAACATAAATTTTTACACCATACCTGATTTGCCTATTAATTATAAGTATGTAACATAAAAAAAAAAAAAAACATGTTACATTCTAACTTGAAATACTTCACCAGCCGCAACAAAATATTATCTCTTGTTCATTGTCAGTTTTTTTTCTGTGTATTTATTAAACTTATATGTAATTTTAAAAAAATATTAAATAAAAAAACATTGTTTCAATAAAAGTACACACTGTAAAAAAACCGGAGTAAGTCAACGCTATCCCTGTGTTAAGATTATCGGTGTTAGACTTTTTCTGGTGTTATATAAGAGGTGACAAAAAAATATCGTTTATTTTTGAAGTATCAGAGATTGAATTGTATTTCAAGTACCAAAAAACGTTTTTTATTGTTTCAAAAATGAACGATACGACAGATTTACTAATTTATGAAGAAATCTAAAGATTATTTGTCCACAATGACATGTTAATGTAATTGTATAAAATATGGGAAACCGATTTTTATGATTCAAGTCTCTTTACAAACTAAACCAGTGAAAAAAATGAAATTGAATTATCAATGACTAATTTATCATCTTTAAATCGGTTATTACCTTATGGAAAATACTAATTATAATAAAAATAATTATAATATTGTTCAAAAGTGATCAAAAATTTATGCAATTTGTTCAGTTTAAGAAGGGTTTGACCTTTTTTTTCTATCAAACGTGTGAGTACTCAAATCGATGAAAGGTACTGTTATTGTTGAACTTGCACGATAAATGGAAACTTTGTCCACATTATTTTTAAACAAATGAATTGTTATGAAGAATAAAAACGTAGATTGCTAGATTATAGAGTAATGCATCAAGCCTCATTCTTAATTTTGTGTTTAGAGGTTTTATTAGAACGAAAACTTTGGACAAAAAATACTACAGACTCTTCTTAATAAAAGTAACCAAAAAGACATTACAGGTAATAAAATTGTTTTGATCGGAGTCAATTTATTCCGTATGTACACTGTTTTAACACCAGTGAAATAACACCGCTACAACGGTGTTAGTCCATTTTAACATCGCTTATTTCACAATTTACTATAGATACATTGTAAAAAATAATGTAATTTTATTATTTAATTTTAATTTATTTAAAATAAAAATGTGCTCAGGATCCATTTACTGTGCTATTGTGATAAAGAAAGAGTAGTATTTATTCTTTAGGGTGCGAAGGAGAGCGCACCTGTGAGTAAATCCAAGGCAAAACTTGCTTGGCTTGAGACTAGTAATCTTGGTTTGAGATTTTTCGTACGATTGATTGGAGAAAGGATTACTTAAACCAAGAGCTTAAACTATTCAAACTAACTACCTTTCTATTTTCAGTTCAAGTTTGTACCATTTTCTGTTTTAAAAGATCATAGTTCTTGAATTAAGAGTATAACTCTCTTGAACAAATTGTTTTTATTTCTCGTTTCAAGTAAGCAACATATACTTTGGTTAAGAAAAATTTTTGTCATATCAAGAAATGCGAGTTTTTAAAACAAGTTATTCTATTATTAGACCAAGTATGACGGGTGTATTGGTTTAAAAATGTTTTTCTTAATTTAAGAAATTATTTTACTTCGTTCAAGAAATTTTTGGTTTTCATTCCACTTGCTAAAAATTTCTTGGTTGAAGAAAAATTATCGTGAGTCGAGATTTTTTTTTCTGTGTACTTGTACTTAGATAAGTCGTCGTGCCCCGCTTTCTCGTGTTGTATTATGAAAATTTAAAAAATTAAAATCTAATTCAATACCTTGATTAATCACATCAAAAACATACTTTTAATTAAATACATTGTAACATGCTTCAATTTTATTACTTATATGTGAAAAATTTATATGTATCCACATGCAAAATTAATGAATTTCATTACACTGCAATAACAATTATTCTTTAAAATATCTAAAAAACAATGTTGACCGTTTTTGATTTTTTAATGTTCTCTTTGAATAAATCAATCAATTTACGCTAACTATTGGAGGAAAATTAAATAAACAAATACGAAACAAAAAAGAATCAAAATGTTTTCCAGTTGTCCCCTTTATTTTTAATATCGGTTAATGGTGTTCTTTAACCAAACAATGCTTAATGGCCGACTTTTGTCAAATATTTAGTTTTGTTTCATTCATCCATTTTATTTAGTTTGTAAATAAAAATGTAAATTATCTAGTAGTTGTAGTTGTCTAGTGAAAAAATTTTTGTTACATATTTTGAAGCCACTAAAATTTTTTTGTAATTCATGGCTTAACAATCTCAAAAGTAAAATTTAAAATTTGAATAGAAGGCTATGAAATTTTGTTGAAAGGAACCGACGTCAAACGACTTAGTCCAAGAGTAAATAAATTCACAAGGTTGAAAACTTGATTGTCATGGTTTCAAAGCTAAACCTTAAGTGCACTTCTAAAATTTACGCTTTAATATACTTACTATCTATATTTATTTATGACAGGTAGATTTATAACTTGATGGGACAGAGGAAGTAAGTTTTTATATTTTAGACATTGTGTCTAGTGATGGATGATACAATCAATAGTTAATTTTATTGCTTCAATATTTTATGAATTTTAGATAATTTTGTGGTGCATATAAACTTATAGACAATTTAAAAAAAAAAAAAAAAAAAAAAAAAAAAAAAAAAAAAAAACAAAATGTTGTTTGTCGTTTGAATGAAAAATAAATTTCTACTCCTCCTCTATTCTTACTAAAAAAAATCTTTTGATCAACAGTTTCTTTTCTAATATAAGTGATAAAAAATTCTACAACTTGTTTTCACCCTGAACGATCTTTTTGTGAAAACCAAGCATCCTGAAGGTGTTTAGTACAAAGTGCAGAATGAGCCGAAAAAGTGTCAGACACTATATCCCTCGTTGCAATTTTATACTTGAGTAAGAAGACTAGAGTACTGTGACGAGATGGACATTAATTTCCTCATAGAGAAGACAATCGCCTATAAGGTATATTATATTCACGCTTAACCAAGAGAATAATTGATTGTTCGTTAAACAAATATTAATATCATGGTTAAACTTTTAGAAATAAAATAAAAAAAAAGTTTTAAGTTAACTTTCTATGTACTTATTTTAGTTAAAATCATTGTCCACCATACTCAATATTAAATAACAAAAAACTAAATATTCGTTTATGACCTTTAGGGTAACTAAAAAAAACCTACAAATCACTTATGAAAATTTTTTATTCATACTCTAAGAATCGGAATCAAGTGAAAAATGTTCAGATTGCTTAAAAATTTTTTAAATCATAACAATATTAAAAAAATATAATTATTTTTTTTTTCGCTGTGAAAAATATTAGTTTCTAGAAAATAAACGATTTAAAAAAGGTCATCACAAAATGAATGGTTTTCAAAAGCCGCTTAATAATTTAACCAATTTCTAGTGTTATATTTCGGGCTTTTTCAAGTGATCTTAAAAATCTATTTTAATGTTCTACATTGCATCATATAGTTGCTTTTACAACGTTATATTCAACCAAGGATACATTTTTAAATGAAGCAGTGTAATCTATAGCTTACTTCATTACTCTTTAAAAATAAATTAGTCAATGTCACTGCAAATGAGTAAATATGCACTGAGAAACAGCCATAAGTATACCACTGGTTGAATTAGTGGTATATTTATAGCTGAAGAAATAGTGACTATCCACTGATTCGCAGACAATTTCACTAAATCATTTTTAGAGAGTATCTACAACACGATATGAATGAAATTTAGGTGTAACGTACACGGAGAGAAATTTATAGTAACCGTTCCTAGTACGTTTATAAAATATCATCCGATACCGTTATGGTAGTAATTACTAGGTCCATACTTTCTGAAAAAAGTTTCCTTAACTATGGAAACGATTCCTATCATTATGGAAACAGTTCCTATATCGCATAGTAATAGAATTATTGTATATATATCAGGGTGGGCCAAAAAAAAGAACTAATGTTTTTCTTCTTTAGTTACCGTGAAAATATCGTTAAAGATAATGGAAAAAAATTCTGGTAAAATTTGAGCTCTTAATATTAATATTAAAAGGCTCCGCTTTGTGATTGTTAATTTCCCATTTAAATAACATGGAAAAAAAAAATTTTTAAGTTTGGAATTTTATATCTCGACATGGCTCGTTTTACAGATAAGCTCAAGACACATGTTGTAGAAAGTTAAATGCTCTACAAAAAAAGTCTCTTATCATTTTTTGATAAATCCACCTGTTCAAAAGTTATCTGAGCTCAAAGTCAAGTTATAGTAAATTTTGAGATCTTTTTACTTTTCCGGCGAAACTATTTGACTTATCACGAAATGTCACTCGAACTTTTTCGTAGACAATTTTATTCCCTACAAATTATTTTCAGTAAAGTTTTTTCAAATTCGCCGTTGTTTTCTAGTTATTTTCATATTAATGTCAAGCGCTTAAAAAAGCAGTGTTCTGATAAATCTCAAGAGCTCGACATTGAAATTAAAATAACTGGAAAACAATGCGGAATTTGAAAAAACTTTACTGGAAGTAATTTGTAGGGAATCAAATTGTCTACAAAAAATTTCTTATGAAGTTTTGTGATAAATCTGATAGTTTCGATGGAAAAGTAAAAAGATCTTGAAATTCGCTATAACTTGACTTTGAGCTCAGATAACTTTTGAACAGGTGGATTTATCAAAAAATGATAAGAGACTTTTTTTGTAGAGCATTTAACTTTCTACAACATGTGTCTTGAGCTTATCTGTATAGTGAGCCATTGCCGAGATATAAAATTCCAAACTTAAAAATTTTTTTTTTTCCATGTTATTTAAATGGTAAATTAAAAATCACAAAGCGGAGCCTCTTAATATTAATATTAAGGGCTCAAACTTTACCAGAATTTTTTTTTTTCATCATCTTTAACGATATTTTCACGGTAACTAAAAAAAAAAAAAATAAGTTCTTTTTTTTGGCCCACCCTAATATATTTATATTAGGGGGTTTTAGGAAAATCGATATTATTTATTTCACTCTCACATAAAAAATTTTAGAGTAAAGGTAAAAAAAAATTCCGTTAAAATCTCAGCCCTTTCCAATTATAAAAGGATATGTCAGAAAATAATTAATTAATAAATTTAGAACTATCCATATTTTTCTCAATTTATTTATAAATTTTTTATAGAGAAGGTTCCTTCCTTATCCTGACCAATCCCCTCCTATACTAATTCGTCATCTTTATAATACGAAAATGTTGAATGTTTCACGTATAGTCCCGTATGTGTGTGTGGACACATAGTTTCCTGTTTAACAGCATTATTTAAAATAAGTTAAAATACAAATAAAAAAAAAGGTTTTTTTTAAAGTTATTTTTAAAATTTTAGATTAAAAAAATTACATTCAATATTGTTGAGTATTGCTGCTCGGCATATCCCTTTACAACCAATAGTTTAATTATGGGGCATTCAAAATTATAATAATACGATTTAAGGAATTAAAAATTATTGAATCATTCAGTAAAATGAAATGTTTCTTAAACTTTGTAGAGTGTAAAATATATTTTAAATTTGCCCACTAACTTTTTTCTCTACAGCTAATAGTTTACCAACACAGAAAAAAAGGTTAACTTGGGTCAAGAAAAATATTGTCTTCCCAATTTTTTTCGTGATTCAAGACAAAAAAAACAGGTTTTTTTTTGGATAACCAACAATGCTTGAGTCCACTGAAAAATTCCTGAAAAAAAATTTTAGGTCACTCAAAATTGTCCAAAAAAGCGAAAATTCGTAAACGACGGTTAAAAACGATTTCGAAAAAAGTAGTTTTACTAAATTTTTGGAGTGGTCCGTTTTGCCCATCTATTTCCTGTTAGTTTGTATTTTTTCATATTTATCTTGTGTTTTTTTTCAGTTTCCTCTAAATTGTAGGGTAATTTTTTTTTCAAGCTCTCTCTATGTAGGTGATATCGGTATTTGCATTAGTTTAGCATACATATATATGTATATAATATATATTATAGATGCTATTATATAAAATCAGGCGAAAGAACTCAATACATGTTATTGATCGATTACTCGTCGAAGGTCAGGATAGGATATAATCTTTAAACTTGGCGTGTATTGACGATGGTGGAATTATCGGTGGGCAGAAGTTTGCCGGGCCAAACAACCAAAATTGTGGTAAGGTTAGAACCGAAGGGGAATGAATTCAAGGCCAACCCTCGTTTAAAAATAGACATTTCTTATATTTATAAATACGGTTATTAATAAATAATTATCATATGTAATAAAAATACAAGAGTGCATGTATATAAAATGATACATTGTATGTACAATATAATATTAACTAGTTCATTTTTTTTTTTTTTTTATAAATTATTTGCTAGTTATTAAGTGAGCATTTGGTTGATTTCGAGTTACATATTTAAAAATTTTACTTTTGTGTACAAGCATATGCTTTCTGTCTTATAAATACTGTCTTACTTTGTCATAATCCTTTCTGAGTATTGATACTTGGGGTAGGTTTTGTGGGTTTCTATGCAGTCTTTAGTAATAATTAATAGTTGTAAGGCTCATAGACATAAAAAATGAATGGAGTGTAGCCACAAAAATATGGTGAATAGTGAGAGAGAAAAGAAATATTTTGAAAAAGTTAAAAAACAATTGGATTTATGAGAATTAGCCACAATTGGATTGGATTAAAAGTTTTAAGAAATGTTTTTTATTTTTTATTCGTTTTGCTAAGATAATTAATTTTACCATTAGATTGTTAATTATGATTTTATCAAGTAATAGAGTTGACTAAAGGAGTTTCAACTGTTGGTCTTGGCGTGTTCAAGAGTAATTTGATGACATCCAGTAGCGTGGCAGTGAGTATATTTAGGGAATGCTTTTGATGACGAGGGTGACATCAAGTGGATTTTACATTTAAAATAAAAATTTAATGCTTAACTACACCCTTTATTATTTTATTTTTTTTTGTTGTATCCGTTACATCCGATCCTAGAATATCTTAATTATTTAACACACTTTTTTAAAATATTAATTTCTTAAATTACTTTGTTAGTTGATAAAGTGAAAAATTCACTAAGTATAAAAAAACTTTTATATCAATCATGAAAATACGGAAAAAAAAAAAAATGGTTGTACAAAGTAAGGAATGAACGGTATTGTTGGATTGAATGTCAGGAGCGTATGAGAATAGGGTGCAGAGGATCGAGGGTGAGAGATAGTAAAAGGGAAAAGTGGAAGGTACCTTGAGGACAGAACCCGAACTGTTGGGATCGTTAAGGGGAAGTGAACAAAATAAAATAGAGTAAGAGAGAAAAAAAAGAGGATAAAAAGTAAGTGGGCGAGTCCTGGAATCAATAGCAAGACTACGCACCCGGGAAAGAACTTCTGCAACACACTGAGAACGCACTCGGTCCATCAAGTCCTATTTGGATTCCAAGAGCATTCGTGTTCATAAAAAAACTTTTTTACAAAATTTTTATTTTGTAAAAATTTTATATATATATATATAACAAAGACATGCTTAAAATTATAGACAATAATATTGTGTCATATTAATTATAACTTTGTTATATTTAAACTTTGTACTTTGAAGTTTATACTGTTTAAATTTTCTAATTAAAAAAAAATGTACATGTATGTTATTAGAAAAATATAAAACTTTTCAAAAAACGAGTTTCTTGATTTTATTCAAATGATTTAAAATTTTCTAGAAACTTCATATGTTGTCTTGCTTGTCTTTATCTATTATTGTTGATAAAAAGTTAACTCATCAATGACAATTGTCTAATGACTAACAATTATTTTTATACATATATGAATTTATATATATGTATATTAGACTGATTTAAAAAAATCGACTATTTTTTATTTTTCAAGGACACACTTCCAAAAGTTCCAGCAGGGTAAAAAACGCCTGTTCAAATTAGAGCTCTTAAAATCAACATTAAGTACTTCCTGATTGCAATTTTCCATTCCCTATTTAAATTACATTGGAAAATTTTTTTTTTAATTTTGGAATTTTACGACTCATCAACGAATAAGTATACCGGAAAGATCAATCCACATTTTTATAGAAAATTGCTCTACAAAAAAAGTCTCTTATGATTTTTTGATAAATTGAATATTTCAAAAGTTATCCTAGGTCAAAGTTGAATTTATAGAAATCTTAATATTTTTCCATTTCTCTGGTGAAATGATCAGACTTATTACAAAATGTCATAGGACCCTTTTTGTAGAACGTTTCATTTCAAACATATTATTTTTTACGAACTTTTCAAAATTACTGAATTTTTTTTTTGTTACTTGCATTCAAAATCAATCAATTTCAAAAGTCGTATTATGGCTATGATTTTAATTATAATGCAAATAATCGAAGAGTATTCAAGTATTTTGAAGAACTTACAAAACAATAACTTGTTGGAAATGAAACGGTCTACAAAAAAAGTTTTAGGGCATTTTGTAATAAGTCTGATAGTTTCTACAGAAAAGTAGAAAAATATTAAGAATTCTATTATAAATTCAACTTTGACCTCGAATAACTTTTGAAATATTGAATTTATCAAAAAAATATAAGATACTTTTTTTGTAGAGCATTTAATTCTCTATAAAAATGTAGATTGATCTTTTCGGTATACTTATTCGTTGATGAGTCGTAAAATTCTAAAATTAAAAAAAAATTTTTCCTATGTTATTTAAATGAAAAATGGAAAATAGCAATCAGGAAATACTTAATGTTGAAATTAAGAACTTAATTTGAAGTCGTTTTTTTTTACAGTGCTGAAACTTTTAGAAGTGTGTCCTTGGAGAATAAAAAATCGTCAATTTTTCGAATCAGTCTAATGTATATAATTGACAAAGACAAATATAATTTTTTTTTAACAATAAATAGGATGACTTACCTCCATCCATTGGTGAGCTGGATAACTGAGGATTCCGGTAAAGCTATGCTATTTCTGTAAGCAGGAAGAATTATTTAGGATTAGAGGAAGGATTATACGGATATAGGTGTAGGAAATACTTGGAAAGAGTAGGGTACAAATAAATTGTTTCGCCCATGAAACTCAAGCACGAAACGTTCAGTGTACGCTATTTTGCTCAATAGGATGTTATACTACTGAGTGAGAGTGGTCTTTTGTATTCGGTAACAGGAGTGCATTGGCGTCGAGTCATAGGCAAATGTTACCACGCAAGTGTTAAATTTCAGTTTTTGTTCAGTAGCATGCAATAGTTCATGCATCAACTAGAAGGACATAAGGAAAAAATTTTTCGCTTATATATTTGTAGAAATTAATTACTAAAAGTTATAATATTTATAGTATCTAAAATAGTATAAATGTCATGATATTCAACAGATACAATTTCATAAAGTCTAAGGGATTTTAATATGTACAATATTCTAGTTACTCGTTCAGTATTGGCTCGGTATTGCTGTAGGAGTTATACCAGTTTTCTTTCAAGAATAATCCGTAAACTCAGAGAATTTCACGGTATTTTTGACATAAAAATTTATAAAATAATTACTATAGTTATAGTAGCATGAGGACAGTATGAAAATATAGTAAAAATTACCGATAACATAGAAATTTTTTAAATACATCGAACAGAATTTACAATGTGTATATCAATTTTTACCAAGCAACAGATTAAATTTTATTTTAGAAATTTTTATTGATTATTAATAATTTATTTTAATAATCTAAGACGAACACATAAAGTATATCCAAGTCGGGGGATCCGATTAATATACATATTTCTTATATAATTTGAAAAACGTCAAAATTTGATCTTACTACGCCTTCTGACTTGGATATACTTAACGTGTTTAACTTAAATTATTGTTAAATATTCACGTCAGTCGGGGGTTTTAAAATTATGTATTTTTCCCAATTCGGTTATTTTTTTTCTCCACGTCTAGTACTTTCAAGTGAAACATGGTGACCACAGATTTTAGAAACTGAAATTTCCCAACTTTTCCAGGTATTCCAGTCAAATAATTAAACAATTCTCTGACCATATGAAGTTATATTAAATCCTTAGAAATATTTGTTTAATCCAAAATAAAAAGGTATGTATGTCAGTTCAATAAATAATCAATCATTGTCGTTAAATGAAACTTTACTTTATTGTTTGTCAATGTTCATAGGTTTTTTTTTATTTATTTGATGAATAATTCTTCATTTTTTATTTTAATTCTATGTTTTCATATAATTACTCTACACGGAGAGAAAAACATGGGAATTTTTCCAATTTTGTTCAGGGGAAATTTCTTTGTTAACATTGCAAGTTTTGCTTTATCAACACGGGAAGTTTTACTAGGGAAAAATGAGAATATAACTATATTTTATAGAAATTGTACCTACACAGAAAAAACAGTTAACTTGGTTAAAGAAAATTATTGTCTTCCGAATTTTCTTTCTTGATTTAATAAAAATAAAACACTTAATTGAATAACTTTTTTTTTGGTTCAAGACAGTAAATTCTCTTGCTCTAAAAAAATTTATTTTTGAAGCGAAATTAAAAATTTCTTGGTTTAAGAAAAGAAATTCTTGGCTAAAGAAAATAAATAATCTCTCGCCAAAAAATCAACGTTTTGAACGAAAAAAAGTTTAACTTCGGCCAAGAAACTTTTTCTTGCCCCGAAAAATAAATTGCTTAAGTGAAAATAAAAGTTGTTTGGGCCAAGAAAAAAAAATTTCTTGCTCCAAAAGTTTGCTTCTTTAATACAGACTTAAATTTTTCTCAATCACAAATGTATTCTTTCTCCGAAAGGTTGACGTGTTGATTCTTTTTATTTTTTTTTTTATTTGAAGCGTAATTTTTTGTTTTTTTTTTTCGCAAAAAATTATTCAAGTAAACATTAATATTAATCATTAAACTCATGATGTATTTTAAGATATACTATAGTACAATTCGAAAGGGTACTTGTTGCTCTGTCAAATGACAGAAGAGTACTCGAACAAAATCGTACTGAAATTTGGAATTTAAGAATTCTACAATATCTTTCTTACCAGGGACACTACAAATGGTAGGCGCGATCTAGTGGCGAGCACCGAACTACTCCCGCTACTGCTGCCTAGCACCGGTGACTTTCCCCTTTTCCATATCGATCTTTTCTCCCAAGAAATTTTTTCTCTTGGCTTAAGAAACTTTTGTTATCTTGGTTGGAGAATACAAAAATACTTGCGTGAAAAGAATAGTACTTGTTCCGAGAAATTTTACTTTCTTTAATCAAAAAAATGCAATATCGCTACAAAAAAATAATGTATCTTGCTCCAAAAAAAAATATATCTTACTTTAAGAAATATAAACTCTTGAACAAGTGAAAATTTTTTGATTTAAGCGTAAAAATATGTTGACGTGAGAAAAAAAATTTTGATTCAAGATAAAAATTTGAAGATAATTGTTTACTTGGGGCAAGTAAACTTTTATTTTTCGAATCGATCAAAAAAAATTTCTTGAATCAAGAATATTTTCCTTGATTCAAGTTAACTGTTTTTTCTGTGTACATATTATAGGAATATCTTTTTTATTACCATTAGAAAAATTTCCATACAAACAGAAAAATTCCTTTGTTAACATTGCTGAAATTCCAATATTGACATGGGTATTTTTACTATGTCAGCATAGGAATTTTTCCTATGTTGACAAAGAAAAAATTCCTCTGTTAACATAGTAAATATTCCTACGTTGACGTAGTAAAAATACCCATGTTGACATAGAAAAAATTTTTATGTCAACATAGAAAAAAATGCTATGTTGCATGGGGAAAGTCCACAAGAAGCTAAAACCAACAGAATACCAAATATTTTGGTCATCATTATCATTTCGGCTTTAAAATGATAAAATAGAGATATGGGAAGATTTTAAAGTACAGTAGTCTCGCGATTTTCTTCCGGTCCTCGAAGGTCCGTTTGGAAAAAAATCGAGAAAACGTTAAAAGAGGTGGTAGTTGGTGGTGGGAATACGTCTGCGTGAATGTTACGTGTATTTGTGCAAGAATAAAGGATCTTTAAAGAACATAGTGTATTATTCTAATATCTAATATTGTTAACAACAGTTTTTAGTACATATAAAATTATTTATTTCATTATAAACAAGTCAACAAAGTATCCATTATTGGCAGGGTACGCGACGACAACGACATCTGTGGACCGCATTAAATCATCCTCAAAAAGCATAGAGAGAATACGGCAAGTTTTTATAAACAAATAATTAAAATTTTTAAAGATCGCAAAATATATGTGCAATACCACATTTGAAAGGTGGAAAAATGTAGATTAGATTGTACTGAAAAAAGTAAGAGTAAAAAATTTTAATAAATACAAAATAAATATTATTTTGAACGACATAAGGTTAGCTAGTAGTAGTAGTAGTAGTAGTAGTAGTAGTAGTAGTAGTAGTAGTAGTAGTAGTAATTAATAATAATAATAATAATAATAATAATAATAATAATAATAATAATAATAATAATAATAATAATAATAATAATAATAATAATAATAATAATAATAATAATAATAATAATAATAATAATAATAATAATAATAATAATAATAATAATAGAAACAAATGAGTTAAAATAATTATAATTATAATTTTGTAAAATTTAAAATTATAAATTTGCATTAAGTAGAGAAATTAAAGTGATTTCAATTATTCGTAATTTAAACACTCAGAGAATTTTATAGTATTTTTTACATCAAAAATTGATGTAAAAATTACTATGTTATAGTAACATGAGGACAGTATGTGATTTATTGAACAAATTACCGGTAACGTAGAAATTTTTAAAATACATAGAACAGAATTTACAAGGTGCATTGTAATTTTGACGAAGCCACAGATTAAATTTTATGAAAGTAAATTTGAATTTCTTAATCTGTTGCTTTGTCAAAATTACAATGCACCTTGTAAATTCTGCTCGATGTATTTTAAAAATTTCTACATTATTAGTAATTTATTCAATAAATTCCATACTGTCCTCTTGTTACTATAATATAGTAATTTTTCTATAAATTTTTTATGTAAAAAATACCGTAAAATTCTCTGCGCAAAGTTTTAAAACTCAATAGTTAAAAAAACTTTGTGTTAAAAATTTGTAATTTAAAAAATTCCGCGTAATAATTTTAATTGTTTTCTAGTGTATAGCCGCAATGACGGCCTTTTACACTTTTTGCCTTTATATCGCAATCTGCTTTACTTCTCCTTCTGCCTTCATTGTGCGGCTGTGGCCCGGCTTGTACTTATACTGCACTACATTATTACGGTGATGCCCCGCAACCTCCCTTGTGCAATGGAGGTGCAGTGGCTAGGAAAACCACAGAGAAAACCTAGCCAGTACAGTTTCGGTTTGGGTGAAGCTCCAGTGATCGATAAAATTCCCATTTTACCGATCACTGGATCTTCCTCCCGTGCCTAGCGATCAGAGACCTTCGTTCGAGCCCGACGTGTGGCTAAACGGTCACCCAGCCAAGTAGTGATCATGCTCGATGCTACTTAACTTCGGTGTTCGCCCAAGCCACGCGCGTGCCGAACGGCTACCTCAGCCGCCTAAATTCCGCGTAATAAGTTTTAGCCAAAGATGAATATCATGAATGGAAATGTGTAAAACTTGCAATTACTATTTCTGCCAGTATTTTTTCAATTTACAACACAACAACTGTTTCTTCTCATTTTTTAACACTGCTTTTATTTAACTGCTCACAAGACAAGTGCGATTTAATGCGTATTTCGTCTACTACGGGCGCTACAATCGATTCGATTGTCCCCACCCTATACTCCGCACCCTGCCAATAGCATTACTAACATTATTTGAATTAAAGTTACAAATATTAATTAACAAGGTCCTTATAGTATTGCTTTCATCCAAAGTACTATCAAAACTGTTATTAACCATTTTTGCACTACTAATTTTTGAAAAACTTTCCTTTAAAATGTTAACAGCTACTTTGTTTGATCTTTAGGTTTACTCAATAATGCGAAAATAGCAAAAGCACAAGAGATACTTTGTAATTTGTCTTTAAATATATCTACAAATTACTGGAATACGGAAAAATAAGAAATTACAAAATTGTGCAGTTTAAAATAAGTAACATTTTTAATTGCAAAAATTAGTCTGTTAAGATCATAGTTTGTCAATTATTAATATTTTTATGAAAATAAATTTTTGAGTACATTCCATACTATACAGTAACACTTACGTACTGTCGGGAATACCAGTATGGAAAGGGTTCTTGCGGGCGGAGCTATCAGGCTACTGTACACGCAGAGAATTTTAGGATATTTTTTACATGAAAAATTTATAGAAAAATTCCTATGTTACTCTCTAAACATGAATACGTGAAATAAGTGAATATTCACTAATTTTGAGTGCCAATCGAACCACTTTTTGAAATTAGTGGTTCGATTTGCACTTGGAAGTAGTGAATATTCACTTATTTTCACTAATTCATGTTTAGAGAGTATAGTAATATGAGGACAGTATGGAATTTATTGAACAAATTACTGGTAACGTAGAAATTTTTAAAATACATCGAGCAGAATTTACAAAGATGCATTGTAATTTTGAAAAAACAACAGATTTAGAAATTCAAATTTCTTGGATAAAATTTAATCTGTGGCTTTGTCAAAATTACAATGCACCTTGTAAATTTTGTTTTATGTATTTTAAAAATTTCTACGTTACCGGTAATTTGTTCAATAAATTCCATACTGTCTTCATGTTACTATCACATAGTAATTTTTACATCAATTTTTGATATAAAAAATACTATTAAATTCTCTGAGTGTATATACGAAAATAAAGTTTCAAAGTTTTCAAAAAAATTTTGTGTAATTGAATTAAAACTTTTTTGTAGCACCTGTAGGTTTTTGGTATACCAATGAACTAATTTTTTTATAAATTCAATTAATATAAACATGTACGTAAAAGTCAATTACATCGGATTTTCGACAGCATATAATCATCAATTCAATTAATAAATTTTGATTTATTTAATAAATTATACGTAAAAAAAAAACATAAGTTTACAAATATTTCATTTTCACATACATGGGAATTTCTACTTTGTTAACATGAGAATAATTTCTATGTTACACTGATAGAAGTATTTATTTGATATAAATAAATGCATTTATTTGAAACAGTTTTTCAGCCTTATTTGGTTGAAATAAAGCGTTGTTAAGTATTAATTAATATAAGTTTGAGTCAAATAAATTTTATTTCAATCAAATACATCATTTTGTTTAGCAAAATAATACCTTATTTAGCTGAAATAAGTATTTGTTTGCCTCAAATATAGATTTATTAATAGTTAATAAATCTCATATTTGAAAGAACATCACCGCGATATTTGACTACAGCGCCACTTTCTGTTTATATTACCTTTCAGTACACTGTCTAGTCTAAGTTGTTCGTTACGTGTAATTTAATGCTGTTTTATAAATTATAATATTACATTTTCTTATATATTTTGTATAAAGATTGTTAAAATCAGTTAAAATTAATTACTGTAGGTATTAATTACTTTAAAAAATTAAAATTAAATGATAATGTAAATTGTTTGTCATAATCCTACTTAATTAGCTTCATTTGTTATCTCTTTCAATTCAAATAATCCATTTATTAACTATTAAGAAATATTCATTTGGCTCAAATAAATCTATCAGTGTAACACAGGAAATTTTCCCATGCTGACATTGAGGTGTTTCCTACGTCATTAACCCGTCAGCACTCACGTTATGAGCATTTTCCTCACGCTCGATTTAAAACAATGATAACTTTTTTTTTTCGAATGGAAAGGGTAGATGAAATTTTTTCTACCTTCGAGTAATTTTATTTATTTTCAAATTATGAACTTTTGAACTGCCTTAATATTAGGGGAATGGGGGGGGGGGGCAAAAGGGGGTAGGGTAGGCAAAACGGGGTACCCCCAAAATTAGGTGAAAAAAAAATTTTTTTTTTCGTCTAATTACTGTATATCCGATATTTTTGAGCATTTTCAGCCCTACGCATGACACCTGGGGCAAAATGGACCAGCCCAAAAATCGAAAAAATGATTCTATCAAATTTTTATCGTCAAATTAAAAAAAATTTAATATATTTCCGCATTTTTAGACCTACCCATAACACCTGGGGCAAAATGGACCAGCCGAAAGTTTTGAAAAATGATTCTTTCATATTTTTATCGTCAAATTAAAAAAAAATTAAAATGTTCGGCTGATTTTCTGTAGTTGGGGCAAATTTAGCCATTAAAAATCTTCGAACATTATATTTTATTTTTTAATTGATAAGAATTCAATTAAAAAAAAAAAAAAAAAAAAAAAAATTATCATTTTTTGGAGGGGGGCCTCTCTGCTCCACAAAAAAATTTTTTTCTCCCTTCGTATCCACGAATGATGTGAAATGTAATTTTTCTGTATGTATTTTACATAAAAAAAAATTTAATTTAATGAAATATGATCAACTTTCAGAAATTTTTTTTTTTCAACTCTTTTAAAGGGTACCCCATTTTGCCCGCCAAAAGTATAAATTTTATTTCTTAACGGCAGCTAAAAATTTTGTCTATTTATCTTGGATATCATTAAAAACAAAAAGATTTGGCATATTTTAGTCATCGAAAATTTAGTATTTCCATAGGTACCCCCTTTTGCCCCTCCCTCCCCTATATATAATTTATAAAAACATATTTTTCTCATGCGTGTCGGAAATTGTGAGCATTCTTCTCATCACGGGATTATAGGTGTAACAAAAAAAAAATTACTTTCGGTAACGTTCGGGCCAGTTCGCGTGCCTTCGTAAGTGAATAGCTGTTCAGCCGCACTCTGTATACTTCGTAATTTTTAAACTTAGCCTCCGTTACAAGTGCACCAAAGCGCACGAGGTGTTAGACGCATGCGCATAGAGCGTGAGCAAATCTCTCATCATGAGAGTAAAGATTACCGAAAAGTTCACGTGAGTGCTGACGGGTTAAAGGAATTCCAGCAATATTAACACAGGAATTTTTTCCATGCCTACATAGAAATTTTTTCTATGTTATCAGAATTTTTCTTATAATACAGTTATTTTTCTAATGTTGGTATAGAAAAATTTACGTGTCAATATAGAAATAATTTGTACACAGATAAAAAGGATTTCTTGGCGCAAAAAATTTTTACTTGCCCCAATAAAAATTTTACTTGTCTTAAGAAATTTTTTGCATTATGAATTGAAAACGAAAATTTTCTTGGGGAGAAAAAATTTAATTGAGCCAAGAAAAAATTATTTGGGATGAGAAAAAATTTATTGTGTCAAGAAAATTTTTATTTCCATTTCATGATATAAAATTTTTCTTGCGCCAAGAAATCCTTTTATTCTGTGTATATAACAAAGTAAAATTTACTGTATGACATAATGACAATTCACATGTTGACATAGTAAAACTTACAATGCCAACAAAGGAATTTCCCCTATGCAAAATTGGAAAATTCCCATTTTTTTCTCTCCGTGTATAATAAAATATAAATAAATTTTTTATTTTCACTAGAATAAATTTCATAAATAAGGAAATTTTATAGAATATCAATAAAATATTAACGAAGTACGCAAATAATAAATATAGTAAAATTATTAGTTCAATACTTATGTGTATTTTGTAGTGGGTACGAATCCCACTTAGATTAATTTTTTTTTTCAATGTTTTATTCATTTTAAAAAATCTGTTTAAAAATTAAAATTTTTTTTTCTTTATTAAACTTCATGCTATTTTTTATTCGAATTTTTTTTTTTTTTTATTAAACCATAAAATTCGTAAAATTTGATTGATTTCCATGATAGTCCCCTAAATAGTATGAAATTTTTGAAAATTTTGAACGGCCAGCAAAAAAAATCGTTATGGAAATCAAAGTTTTTATACATTTCTATAAAATTTAACAAAATTCGCTAAACTATTAAAAAATCTTATCAATCATGCTAACAACACTTGAACTTAAAAAATATTTTTAATTTATTCTATTTATAAATCTCCCTAAAAGTAGTTTATTAAATAATATATTTAACTTCGAATATGAATTATGGAGTCAACCAAGATATCATGATCTTAACATTTTTTAATAAGTTATTCTTTTATATTTCAATAAATACTCCATTAACTCCAACGTGATCACGTACGTAGGTCAGCGAAGTAGATAGCAGCTGGGACAGAATCGGATGGATCCGGGTTCGAGACCACCAGATACCAAGGATTTTTTCATCAACATCACACATATTCGCTTGATCTCGGTAAATACTCTCACCCAACAGATCATAGAAAATGTCTAGATAACATTTTTTTCTTGCGATTTAAAATTAATGTCAAAAATAATTACTGTCCGTAAAATTTTAGTAAACTCTATAAAATTTATTTGGAATTTATTAAATCGTCAATTATAAAATAATTTTTCCTCAGGTTGTTATAAAATGAAAGAAAAAAAAAATTCAAAAATCTATGTGGGATTCGAACCCACGTTTGCTAGATATGTTTAAAGATGGTTATTATTATTATTATTATTTTAGGCTTGGTGTGATCGTAAAACCGTCAAAAGTGGATAAAACTCCACTAGTTACGATGAAACCAGGCGTGCTATCGTAAAGATACTAATACAGTAGAGATTCGTTTTTAATCGTCAAATTTGTTTAATCAGGGTATTAATTAAAAATAGTTATTATGAAAAAAATATTTGAATATCGATTGGGTAAAATAAATATTCATTTAATTGAAATTTCAAAACCGTCAGGATAAAATAAACATAAACAAGAAAAAATTTGAGACTTAGAAAAATTCAATGGATTTAAATGAGTTGAAAAATTTTCTGAGTCCAGAATAATTTTGCAATTTTATTGCGGACAGAAAAATTAAATCGATTACCAAAAGTTGAAAAATGTATAAGTCTAACAAAATACAGTCTTAAATTAAATGTTCTAAAATCACTTTGGAAGTATGATTTTACCCTCTCAATGCTACTTTGAGGGCATGGAGATCAAAATTACAATCCAACTGTGAGCGGCAAGCCTGTTGACAAAAGAATTGAGGGTATCTAGGCTAACACCACATTTCAGATTTTGACTCAGGTTATCTTTATCATAAATTAATAATATATAAATAAAAATAGCTCGTAGACCATAAAATAATATGGTGGAGAAAAAAATCATTTAAGTTAAGACTTAACCAGGTGCATCATTTAAAACATGAAATCTTATGATTGCTATACGTTAATTTTTAGTGACGCGCTACTGATGTTAATAGGCAGGTGTCGGTTGTTTGAAGATTAATGCACCTGAAAAATCGCGCCTTACCAGTACTTTCTTTTCTTTCGTTCTTTTTTTTATTTTTTTTATTATTATTTATTTTTTTAGTTGTTTTTCAGCACGTAACAAAAGTTTATAATCGCCTCGGGAGTGTTTTTAGTTAGCGAAACAAGAATTGTGTAGCTCAGGCAGCTTAAAAAAATATATATATAAACATACCTAAGTATGCATGTAGAGGGATGGGAGAGGAGTAGACAACTCAACAAAACCAAGATAATAATAATTATTGCACGTCAGCGTATTTTAATTTCGTGATAATTAACTGACGCTTAAATTGCTTTTATTATATCACCTGCAGATAAGATATCAATTTTTCGTATACATTCTTTTTATTTTTTTATAAATTCACTTTCTTTTGCTACATATTTATACATAATACTTGTGTTTTAACAACTCATCCAAAAAAAAAAGAAAGAAAATAAAACGTACTTTATTCCAAAAAAATGAAACAACAATATAATAAATTTTGTATGTAATGTTTTCGTTGCTCTTGTTTATATGAATATCATATGCTTTATATGTAGGGGAAGCAGGGACGAAACGGTGAAGGAGAGGGGGGGGGGGGTATCCGCAAAATTTTGTTTTTTGAACATTCTGAAATCACTTTTGTGAATAAAATTGAGCATTATTTTTTTTACTGTTTTCGAAAAATTTTGTTTATGTAAAAAAATAGTATGAAATCAATTTAATTTTTTTTTTATCAATTTACAATAAAAGAACACCCAGTGTCAATTTACTTCAGATGTATTTCAATAATCAACTTAAAAACATTTACAATTCAAAAAATTTTTGAATTTAATTAACTTTTAATTTTTTTTTTTAATCCATTACTTTAAACAACTCTCTAAAAATGAAGTAGTGAAATTAACTGCGAATCAGTAGATAGTCACTATTTCTCCAGCTATAAGTATACCACTAATTCAACCAGTGGTATGCTTATAGCAGCTACCCGGTGCATATTTACTAATCTGTAGTAAATTTAACTAATTAATTTTTAAAGGGAATATATAATTGGTTTTTTAAAAAAATATCTTCTTTGGAAATAAAACTCACTTAAATCTTTTACTCTGAAGTTAATAATAAATAGTGATTAATAAATAAAATACATATTAGCAATTGAAAGAAGGTAGTTCAACTTTTTTAAAAATCGATATATACTATTAAAAAGTTGTTTTTATTTTCCATTGCATTCTATAATTATCTTAATTGTAATTCTTCTTCATGTAAATTACTTATAAGAAAATTGAATATAATCAAATTTATTCAATTTTCAGAATTTTTTTTTTTTCACCTTTTTCAGGGGGTACCCCATTTTGCCCGCAAAATATGAAAAAATTTTTTTTCAAAGACAACAGAAAATTTTTTCGATTTATTGTGAATATCAATAAAAAATAAAGATTCAACGTATTTGAGTCCCCAAAAATGTAATATTTCCTTAAGTACCCCGTTTCGTCCCCCCCACTCCTCCTATTAATTGTTTACTCAGATATCATCTCGAAATTAGTCAAAATAGCTTTTGAGGACCTCAAAATGTCGAGATTTATTAAAAACTCGGTTTTCGAAAATCGAACCGAAAATTAATTACTACCTCTCTCAATACAAAGATAACTGTTTCATACTTTTTATAATTACATGTAAATGTGTAGTATATATTTTTATATTTTATTCTTATACATTGTACATTTCTTCAGCCATAATTTTATTAAGAATTACTAAAATCTCAGATAAAACTGCGATTTTATCAAATTTTGAGATGTTTAATTGAATTTATCTCGAAAACTCCTAGCTCTACGGTAATGGCTTACATAACTTTTTTTGTAGGAAATCAAATTCCCTATAGAAAAAAGTCCTATAATACAATGTTGTTGTAAAGTTAGTGGTTTGTGAGTAAAATAATAAAAAACTATGAAATCCGAGAAAAAAATTGGCTTTAAGATTTTTTACCGGTGAAGCCGGTTACAAAACAAACCAGCTACAAGCACTTTTACACAGGCAATATGCCTCTGTAATTTCCTCCTATTAACGATTAAATATCATGAAATGCCAGGAAGTTATAGATAATTAAAAAAAAAAAAAAAAATAAAAATTTATGTGTTAATTAATTGGGAAAATTTCAAATTGATTTAGCGAGTACTTTAAATTAAAATTAAGAGCTCATCTTTGGTGCGAATTATCTTTCATATGTTTAGAGCATTATTCCGTCAATGGACCAGAAAAAAAAACTGGGTGTCGGTTGGCCCTGCGGGCCAGCCCTAACACTTCCCACTGTTTTCGAGCTCTTCGAGCTCGAAAATTCTATTATATGCAATTGTTTTTTTATGAGTTTTTCGAACTCTAACAAGTTACATTTAATGCTAAAGTTTGAAAATTTAAGAATCGAAAATCATAAATGAAAAAGCGGTTTTTTAATTTTTTATTCCCGATTATGTTCAATAAAAGCAATGTATTGAGGCAGAAATCAATGTCAGGGATCAAAATCAATATTTAAATAAGTTTTGACTCAAGTCAGAGCAATAATATGTGAAATATCCGAGAAAAATATTAAAAACTACACGGAGAGAAAAAAATGGGAATTTTTCCAATTTTACTTGGGGAAAATTCCTTTGTTGGCATTGTAAATTTTGCTATGTCAACATGTGGATTGTAACTATGTCACATAGTAAATTTTGCTTTGTTACATAGAAATTATTCCAATATTGAAAATGTAAAATTTCCCATGTTGATAAAGCAAAATTTGCCATGTCAACAAGGGAATTTCTCCTAAGTAAAATTGGGAATATTCCCATGTTTTTTTCTCCGTGTATGTTTTTTCAATTCTTTGTTGATAATATGAATTAAACTAAAGATCAAGTTACATAACATTATATGATCGAAAGAGACTATAAAGAGAAAGAGTTGGTATGATTTCAGACACATTTTAGTAGATTATATTATGATTTATCCGGAAAAAATAACATAGAAAGTTATTTCTTTAACGTTTCAACGCCGATATCTTTGGAACTAATGAACCGATTTTGACGTTTGATGTGGCAATCGGTGCGTTTTATTGAATTCTAGAGTGGATTAAAATTTGAAATCGATCGGTTGAGCCATTTCGAAGATATTTGGAAAAACCCGTTTTTCATCATTTCATTTTCCAACGATATCTCTCGAACGCATTAACCGATTGATATGGTTAAGCTAGCAATCGACGCGTTTTATTAAGTTCTAGAGCTGATTGGATTTTGAAATCGATCGTTCAAGTCATTTCTGAGAAATAAACAAAAACTGAAAAAAAATAATTTTTTTTTTCGTAATTCGCAAATATTTTCGAGTCTTCTTGATCAAATGATCTAAAATTTTTAGGAAAGTTGATGGCCAACAAGCTCTTTCGATTGCCACGTTAACCATCCAAATCGATTCATTAGTTAAAAAGTTACAAAGAGTTTAAACACCCCCCCCCCCACACACACACTCGGACATCATTCTGAAAATAGTCAGAATAGCTTCCTGGGACCTCAAAATGTCGACATCTGATGAAAACTCGACTTTCGTAAATCGGGGTGAAAATGATAACTTCCCGAATTTTTTAAAAATCATCGATTTTCTTAGCGGGAAATTTAAAAATAGTCGTTTTAAACGAAGCACCCTAATCCTTATACTTTGTAGTTACTAAGTGATTGCATGTACGATGAACTAATGAATGCACTTAACCTTTTATTATCAGCTTTCTTAAAATTACAATTTTTTGTACGCTTCAAATGTGAAGCATTTAGGTGGGCTTTTCCGTCGACTATTTCCCATTTCGCAAAATGCTTGTATAAAATCGTTTCAATAACTCAAAAGATTAGTTGATTAAGTACTTGTTAATGATTTTTGAAAATTTCAACGTCTCATTAATGCGATGGTAAATTTTTTTATTGAATGTAATACCTTATAATGCACAGTAAAAAACGAATCGTTAAAGTGTAAAAAAAAGCGTGTGTTAAAATTCTAAGTGTTGAATTTTTAACACTTGTGTGTGTCAATTGAACACACAGTATTTATCTTGTTTGAACTGTCGCAATCGATTGATTTTTTAACACAAAAATGTTATTTTATACGAAATTAACACTTTTCATATGTTACTGTCAAATCAACACACAATATGTTAAAAATAATTTCAACCTTCACAAAAGAATTCTTGGAAAATCTGTTACTTTTAACATAAACGCGTGTAACTTTTTCAACACTCAAGATAGGTTAAAATAACATATAAATAAGTGTAGAACGTTCGTTTTACACACGATATGTGTTGATTTTGACAAATCCTTTTTTACTGTGTAAAAGAGAAATTCAGTGAGAAAATTTTTTAATATATATTGACGTCCTTCAGGAAGTACGGCTGTGAGTCCCCTGGATTTAAGCCGTCACGAGCAATGAGTCAAGCTAATTCTCGTTGTAGAAGTTGTCATTCATCCTTAAAGTGAAGCCTATTGAATATCAGCAGCCAACTCTTTTCCATTCAAAAGATAGTAAGAATTGATGAGTTTTCAGAGATTTTTCCTTAAAATTCATCGTTTATATGTCTTTCTGTCTTTTTTTTCAATATTTACATTTGTATACATCTCGCTTTGTTTTCTATACGTACACTGTCTATCTATTTTACTTATGGATGTACTACTAACGCCCCCTATAAAAAAACTGAACCAGCGGTTAAATTTTTATTTTTTACTGTTGGGACTTGATCACTTACGATGTGATACGTCGTAGTGCAAACTTGAAACGGCTATTTTTTTCACGTAAAAAAATTTTTAAACAGACAAAAACTGTGGGCGAGATCTAGCAGAGCATTGAAATTAAATTAAAAATTAAATGCAATTAGGTTGATTTTATTTTTTTTTTATTTTTGCTATTAGTAATTAAAAATATTTTTCAGTAAGTAAATAAGAATTGCCATCGTACTGTCAAAAAATATTTCCTGTTAATTAAACAGATATAGTATATTACGCATCTAGGGCAGTAAAATAAGAAAAGTCTCAGATCATATGTAATTGTTGGCCAAGGCGAAGTCGAAGTCAGCAAACACGTGATCTGAGGCTTTCTTATTTACTGCTTAAGGCGTGTATACTATTTTTCTCCTTGACGGAGGCGGAAAGCGGCAACTTTGTTTCGCACTGCAGGACGAAAGTTGACGCTTTCCGTCCGGAGGACAGAAAAACTTTTTTTTTAACTTAAAAAGAAATACGTGGTTCAGTAATTAATAAAAGTATGAGTGTTTGACATATGCACTTTTGGATTTTTCAAATTAGTTAAATTTATTACTTTCATTTTATTTTTTACGAATACTTTAATAAATATTTTAATTTAGCATAATTAATTACGATGCAGCTAGTAAAAATTTCTAAAATACAATTCAACCAGTTGTTTTATCGAAATTACACGGAAAGATTGGAACCCGACTGGTTACTATTCTGCACCTGACTCAGTACGGTGCTGGAAGAAAATTCTCGGTTGTAGTGCAGCACCACACTGATTAATGAAGTTGAAGATAACATTATCCGGGAACTTTACAGCTGATTCAATGAAAGTTAATAGAGATCTAGAACCATAAACTATTGTAATTGCACGGCGGTTAAATATAAGTACTTAAAACTTCAAACTCGATTTTCTGAAAACTATGTTTTCAAATCGGTGGTAACTATTTATCAAAAATCGATTAACTTAAAAGTTTGTCTGAATCTTTAAGATTTAAAAATCTAGAGCATAATCAATGGATATTTTTATTCAACTTGTACGTTTTTTTTTCTTTTCTCCGAGGACGTAATCTGAATACTGAATGTGTTGAAATCGACTTTTTCCTTTCCGTGTGTCTGTTAATTTTGAAAAAGTTTTATCTTTATGACACTCTCATCAAACTCTAGTTCAATTATTGAACTAATGATTGTTTTTTTTTCAATTATCGATGTCAATTCCAAGTAAAAGTAGTTACCACAAAAAGACTATTTGAGAAATAAAAATCTGGGCATCGGTTAGCCCCGCGGACTAGCCCCAAAATTTCCCGCTGTTTTCAAGCTCAAGGAGCTCGCAAATACTCTTCCATACGATTTCTTTTTATGAGCTTTTCAAGTTATAACAAGTTACGTTTTATGTTAAAGTTTGAAAATGTACACTGAAAAAAAAATACTGTTTTCAAGTATCTGCGTGTTTGAATCCTCCCGAGAAAATTATTTTTTTAATCTTAGTAATAATGTACTCCAACCAAGAATATTTTCTTAAAATAAGTATAAAGATTCTTAAATCATAAAAATAATACTTAGTTGGAGTATATTTTTACTATGATTAAACAAATATTTACTCAGGAGGATTCAAACACGCAGATACTTGAAAACAGTATTTTTTTTCAGTGTATGAATCGGAAATCATCAATAAATACGCGTTTTTTAAAATTTTTATTCCCAATAATATTCAATAAAATATATGTATTAAGTCAGAAATCAATGTAAGTGATCAAAATAAAGACTGAAATGAGTTTTGACTTAGATCAGAGCGTTAATATATAAAATATCTAAAAACAATATTAAAAACGGTGGTTTTTCAATTTTTTAATTGATAATATAATCATATTATTTGAACTAAAGAACGAGTTATTTTTCTGTATATATAGATGATTTATTAGGGAAAAATAACATAAAATGTTATTTTTCAAACTTTTCGACGTCGATATCTTATGATCTAATCAATCAATTTTGACGTTCAATGTGACAATCGACGCGTTTTATTTAGTTTTAAAGCTAACTAGATTCTGAAGTCAATCGGTTTCACTGTTTCAAAGAAGCTCTTTGAGCTCGAAAACATTGCTGTGAATACATTTTCGAGCTCTTTGTTAGACCTCAAAACTTTGACATCTGATGAAATTTCGATTTTCGCAAATCGGGGTGAAAACAATAACATCGTCGATTTTCTTAGGGAGAGTTAAAAAAATCAATAATACTGGAAATAACTTTATTCTGTATGCATATTGTTTTATTGATTCCAACAGAATGTTCACACAACAAAGAAAAGTAGTATATTACACACTAAGGGAGAAAAGTAGGGCATTTTAGTCCATGTATGTAATCGCCGATCCGAACTGAAGGCGAGGGAGGCATACATGCGGATTGGGACGTCCTATCTTTCTTCGTGGTGTGCATACTATTTGTTACCATATTTGCACCTCAAAGTTTATATTTTTTCCTCTGTAGGAAGAATGCCGCATGCGCTAAATTTAACTATTCATTTTCTCATAAAAGAAAAGAACGATTTTCTTCCTTCTAAATAGAGTAGGAATTAAACCTTTTGGTACACTCCGAGGAGGTTTAAATAAATAAAAAATCATCCGTTTTGGATTCACTTCAACTTAACTCCAAATGAATCCGCGTTCACGCCTCAAACTTTTTACAGTGCATTTCTCGATATTCTTAAATTTTTTTAATAAACATCATGAAAGTGGTGAGAAAGTGTAGTTGCATATTACTAACTCGTTTAATCGTCAAGGTTATGACATACAAGTATTGCTTGATGTAATACTTAAAGTAAATATATATGTGAATATGTAGGTTCGAAGCTTTTGTAACTAAGAAGTTCGTTGCAACTCCCCTAAGAAAAGAATAAACAATATATAATACATGCATTGAAACAGGGTAATAGAATAGATGAAACTCTTCATTTCTAAAACTTTTGTATGAGTCTAGTTTTTTTTTTCTTTTTTTTTTTTTTTTATTATATTACATTGTTTGATCTTCTGCTTCTTTACGTGCCAACGCGCTAGAATATAGACAGTTTATTTTTTAAAAGAATACAATAAATGAAATCTTATAAAGTCGTGCGAGACAGATGATGTTCATAGATATTTAAATTTTACTCATAATATAAATGATCCATAAACCTTAAGCTTAGTTAAATTTACATTTGAGCCGATATAAGTATAAAACTGAAAAAAGTACATGTATATATATATTCTTTATTATTTTCAAATTAGCTTATGTAATGATGAATAATAAATATTAATCCTAGCCCAGAGTGAATTTTCCGTGAAAAATTATAATGCTACCCAGGGTAGAAATAAAATATTTTATGACTTCGAAAAGCTTTAAGTATAAATTCAAATAATCTTTATATAGTTTCATAAAATTAAGATCCAACGACCCTCCTGAGAAATTGTATAGTATGAATATTGCACTGTAAAATGTTGTAACTGAATAAAAGATCACATACAATATTTATTTTAATTATAACATCATATGAATTGCTTTTTTTTATCTAGATTATTTGAAAGAGCATGCGCTTAGTTTTGATGCAACAAGTGCAGAGTGCATAATAGTGGGAGAAGCACTGAGATTAAACTTGAATGAAGAGAGTCAGAAATAAAAAGAGAATGAGAACGTGAATGATGTAAAAGATGAGCGTGCGTTCGCGAAAAGGGTGAAGCTGCAACACGTCGGGGGAGTGGTTAGAGTAGGGGAATTGCACGAGGTTGGCACGCGCCGTATCCGACAATTGTCCGTTAGAGTTCGAGGGAGAAAACGGGCAGCTTGAAGTGCATGGACTACTGAAAGAGGAAGCGATGCATCTTACGGTTAGCACCAATGTCGACATATTATTTTTTTTCTTTATTGTTTTTTTTCTGTACTTGTCATTTAATGAATCAATCACACTCGTCTAATGCATAAGAAAAATTATATATGAGTACATCGGGTTATCTCGGCTTTTTGACAGTAGAGCACCCTCAGCGCTTTCGCGCTCGAGGTGTGCAATATAATACATAGAAAAAAAAGTAAAATATTTATTATGACTTTTCAATACTACACTAAGAAAATGGAAGTGAATCCGAAGTGAATACAAACTTTATTTCAATCCAAATTCTCTCTTACTCGAAGTTTCAGAGTTTAAAAGAAAAAGGTTCGACATACGGAGTGAATAGGGATTTTATTTGAATCGGCTTTCATACCCGTTTGAAGTTTTAATACTGCAATACATTTATATTTAATAGAAATAACTATTTTGTAAGAATTATAATTATTTCAATAAATACTTAATTAAGGTACTACTAATTAAACACAATATATTTTGTTTTTAATTTATAAGATGTTTAATAACTCAATCAATTATAATTTCATATAATACATAGTAAAAAAATTAAATTATTTAATAGTTATAGTGACATCCATCTCGAACAAAACCATCATAATATTCTCACAGTCTAAAAAAAAATTTTTGAAGTGAAACTTTTGAAGTGAAACTTCTTTAAGCACGGTAGGGAAAAATTTGAGTAACACGTAACTCCTTATTTTGTAACTCGTAACCGTAACTCGTATACGTTAAATGTAGGGTAGGTATATATTTGTGTGCATGTGAAAGCATGTATGAGTGGCTGTGTGGGTCTAGTAGTATATCAAAGAGTAAATGAGCATATATATAAATGGATCGCTCTTAAAATCGATCAGAACACTATTTTTTTTTAAAGTTTGATATTAAAATGGAAATAACTAGAAAATTATGCGGAATTCGAAAAAACTTTATCATAGATAATTTGTAGGAAATAAAATTGTCTACAAAAAAGACCCTATGACATTTTATGATAAATTTGATAGTTTCGCCGGAAAAATAAAAAGATCTCGAATTTTACTATAACTCGACTTCAAGCTCCAATAACTTTTGAACAGGTGGATTTATTAAAAAATGATAAGAGACGTGTTTTGTAGAGCGTTAAATTCTCTACAGAAATGTATCCTAGGCTTATCTGTACAATGAACTATTGCCGAGATGAAAAATTCCAAACAAAAAAAAATTTTTTCTTCTCTATGTTATTTAAATGGAAAATCAAAAATCACGATGAACTACCTCTAAAACTTGGATTTAAAAGCTGATCTGGTAGTATTATTATTTTTTTCATATAAAATCGATTTCTGGTGGTGCCAAAAAAAAAAAAAAAAATGTTTTTCGACACTCACATAGTTTGTTTATATGTTTATAAATCAAATGGACGCCTCGGTAAAATCAATGCGTTTTCAAAATTTAATTTGATAATTGTGGAAGTGTGGCATAGTAATTCATGAGTTTGTATTTTAAAGTTATTAGGCTAGTCAACAAGTTCAATAACGCGAAAATTCTTGATAAAACTCTTAAAAATATGAGCGATAGCTCATTCGATTCAGAATGACGCCTACAAAAAATGTTTTCGAGGATGTATTAGCACATGAAAAATTGCAATTGTTGTTAACAAATTAAGAAAAAAAATAATGGCATTTAGTTATTCGTTAATAGTTAAAAAACGATGAACGTTTTTAAATTTTAAAAAAAGATCCTTAAGGGGTAATTTCCACCGATTTTCGATTCAATTTAATTCACGGACAAACACTGGAAACCTAAAATAGAGAGTCTTTAGCATTTTTTGAAACCTTGATAGAGGGCTAAAAATTTCGTAATTTCAAAAATTCCAATTCGTCTCCGAGAAAAATTGTTTTAAAATTCTCATTAACTACGAGTGCAACAAAGATAGTCCCCTTGATTTTTCTGAGAGTAAGAAAGAGGTCCGGTAGCTTTTCCCCTTAAAGAGGAGGAAATTTCTAATAAGAAAGTCACCGCTCTTTAAAACTGATTGAATTTTTAGAAGATAATTTGAGTCTATCTTTAGGGAATAACAGGATGATATCAACTACAACGATCGATGGACTGTTTTTGAGATTTTTAGATGATATTCAATGCAAAACTTATATTTTTCTTATTTGTTATCATAAGCCTTTGATAACAAAAGTATATACCGTAACACCCATAAGTATAACTGAAATAGAACAATAATAGTAATACTTTTTGTAAATGTATACAATAAAATATTTTTATTTTCTTATTTATTAAAAATGAAAATTTCGTTTATACACTGTAAAAGATCGGGAGTGAATCCCGAGTGGATACAGATTTTATTTAAATCTGAATTCACTCCGCCACTCGGAGTTCCGGAGTTTAAAAAAAAGTCATTCCGGTGCGGAGTTTTAATACTTAAATAAATTTATTATATTTTTTTTTTTTATTTATTATTTATGGCCGCTTTAATAACAGGGTCATTAGCAACCGCAGTGAATGCAATTGTATATAATACATCTTAAATTTTGTTCAACAAGGTAGTAGTTCTGGGGATGTCTTCAAGTCTGCTAAAATTATTTATATCATGTAAGCAATCATGGATAGAGTATGGTATTCCTGATTTGCGTTGATGATTTATTAATGGACATTCTAAGATCCAATGGTATATACAGATATTTGGCTATTTCCACAGAATTGACACATTTCCGCTAGTTTTTTTTCTAGTAAGTGTCTATGTGTATTGTAAGTAAGTCATATTCTCAACCTTGTCATAAGATACTGGTCATTTCTATTTGCAGGTTGAGGGGCTATCTGCCAGATATTATCTTTGCATGCATAAATTTTTGCTAGATTAGTGTTCAACCAACTTGTATTCCAATATGCTTCCTTCTTAATGAGTGTCACTTTATTTAGGGCATTTGATGGAACTTTAATATTGTTATTTTCAGGTAGATGAGTGGCTTTTTTGGCCGCAGTATCAACTGTTTCATATCCTGTTATCCCAACGCGAGCTGGTATTCACGCTATTATTAATTCTTTGTTGATACTGCTATATTTTTCTATTTCTTCTGGGATGTGTATTATTGCCAATGGTGTTTCCTATCATATCCAGAGTTGCTTTGAAGTCACTTAGTATAATACCTTTCATTTCTTTGGATTTTTTAAATTGTATGATGGCTTGGTAAAATGCGTATGCTTCACACGAGAATATGGAGAAGGCGGTAGGTATCTTAATTTTTACTACTACACCATTGTATATTATCGCTGCTCTTTTTCTACCATTCAGTGAAGGTCCATCAGTTTAGATTTTTACATGGTTCTGATATTTGTTCATCAGTTCATTAAATAAACTTAGGAAGGTAATAACAGTAGTATTAGTATTGGCGAAAGAGTTATCCATCATATGCCAGTCAATTTTGTTGGTTTGTTTAATCTAAGGCGGGATGGTCGTTATGACTTTATCAAGCGGTGTATATGTCTGGATGTTGAGTTTAACTTTATAGTTGACTATTCTTTTTTTGAGGGGTTGAGGAAGGAAGTGTTTTTGAGAGTAAATTGTAGACAAACGGTCCCATTGTGGTTTATCATATAAGTTCGAATCTTTATTGCTGTTTTTATTGGCGGAATTGATAGCCAAGGTTAATGTGCGCAAGTCTAAAGGTATTTCGTTGGCTTCAGCTAATATTCTATGATTGGGATTTGATTTAAATGTCCCAATGGCAAGACGTAGCGTGGTGGTTTAAATAGTATTTTAATAGTAAATGAATAATTTTTTATTTTTGATTTTAAATCCATCTTTTTATATAACTTACTCTATAATAAAATATAAATAAATTTTTTATTTTCATTAGAATAAATTTCAGAAATAAGAGCATTTTATAGAATATTAATAAAATATTAATGAAGTACGCCAATAATAAATATAGTAAAACTTATTGGTTCTATACTTATGTAGACATTTAACGTTTATGTTTTTTTTAACTTGTCAATATTCATGTTAATAGCTTGAAGATCCTGACGATCGGTTTCTACTAAGACTTTTTTAATTCTAACTGCTTCGTTTTTTCGCTATTGGAATCAATTTCTACTATTTTTTTTTCCAGATGGTATATATATATATATATATATATTATTCCACCAAACTAAGTAGCAAAAGTTATTGTATACACAACTAATTATACTACAGGAAATAGTAATCAAAGTATTCATAGTGTGGTTGCGAAACTCCAAGTATAGTTATTGATATTATAGATATTTACCTAAGTATTGTAATAGATATACCTAGTGTTGAAGAGATAAATATTATAATAATATATATTGTGTCATTTGGTTATAACTATAATTGTAGATAAGCTGAATATAAAATGTGGTTAAACTATTATTAGTTTAGCTAATAACTGTTATACAACTAGTTTTGACGTTTACTTTTGAATTTTAAAATTATGAATCATCATCTTTGCTTTAATAATTTGATCAATTTAAAAAAAAATGCAATCGGACGTTGATAATACAAAGATAATTTAAAATATATATATATATATATATATCATGTTCATCTTAAATTTTTCATACTTTTTCAAACGGATTGCCATCTATAGGAGTTAAATACCTTAAAATTAATCAAATAATTTAAAATAAATAATCCATATGTATGTTTTGAAATGATACGTGTACACTGAAAATATAAATTGTAGTGAATGTAAAAAGACTGTAAGGGGATTGCTAACAGCTTTGTCACCTTGCGCAATTGAGTAAAGTGTATGTAATAAATCCCCTAACAATTTGCAGTACCGGAAAAAAGAGTAAAGTAAAATCTAAAGGGTTTAACATCTTGTTGCATAAAAGACACTTTATCAAAAGCTAACTCAATGTAATTGACTCGTGTATCAAACTCGGGATGCACTTATTGCATTATTATGCTAATCCATAAAATGCAAACCCCTGTATTGCTTCACTGTGGTATACTTGTCGAGGTATTTGTACTTACCATTGTACATTGAAATGTTACATACAACTTGTAAAAGTGGTTATGTATACCTCAAGTTACTTAAGGTGGGCACAGATGATGCTTATGGTGAACAAGGGTCTGTTGCATTGCGAACGATGAACATGCAAAGTTTTAATAATGATGCACGCACGTGTCTACATTGTATTGTGTGGTTACATGCTACTGTACAGAATTTCCACACGCCTGAGTTTCTCGTGGTTGCACATCAGACATATGGATACTCGACTTTGTTATCATGTATTGCAACTTTTTAATAAAGTTATGAATATATTTATTAACCACTTCACTTAATATATATATATATATATATATATATATATATATATATATATATATATATATATATGTATTAGGGTGTGCTAAAAAACGACGATATTTTTTTTT